>JACBKR010000134.1:0-82862 GCA_014218235.1 Colocasia esculenta | reverse complement strand
CGTGATCGCCAATCTATGGGACACCACTTCCGTTCCCCTTTTTTAGGGGGTACCGGAGAACGAGTAGGCCACAAGAGTGTGCGATGATGATGGATTATGGAGGGGAGATACAAAAAAATAAAAAGATCGTAATCGCCAGGAACTCGAGGATGCGAATGGAGGATGCACGACGAGGGGTGCGGGGGGAAGAAGTGATCGCAGACATTACCTTTTGGAGCGTGGGGAGTTGCGCGAGGGATATGGGTCCTTTCTTCCTCTACGAGCACAGACGACTGTGGTAGAGGGTGTTTTCCATGTTGATTACCCTGACGAGAAAGACAAAGAGAAAAGGAAGGGGATTAGCCACGTGTGTGAGTATAGAATCCTAAAAAAAAGAATAAATGAAATGAAGGACATGGGGAATGACTTACCGTGTGGTGGCTTTTACCCCTAAAAATGTAGGTGGTGTGTTTATGCATGCATGTGTGTGTCTAAAAAAAAGGAGAACGAAATGTAAAGAGCCACGTGGGCCCGAAGGGAGGTTTAAACAAAAAGGTAGAAAAGGGGGGGTGCTTCCCCAAGTGGTGGATGGCGCGTCGGCGCTGCCGGAATGAATAGAGAGGAGAGGAGGGAGGCGTTCCCACTTCGCTCCGAAGTGCGTGGAGGACGACGTGGAAGGAGCGCTCCTCTGCCTTACTTCAATTGGCATGGACAGGATGGCTCGGATGGCGTGGGGGGCCTCCTTGGTCCGTAGCCGAGGCGGGAATCTGGCAGGCTTCGCCGCTCTGAGGTGGACCCCCCCTACATTGACCATCGGGGGTCTATTTATAGGCATCAATGCTTGAATCGTGTCGGCTACAGTGGATGCGACTATAAGAGTGAATCGTGTTCGCCCCACCCGCCGCGATAAGAAACCCGTCCTTAATGCCTGCCGCGATAGGAAGCGCCGCATTTGTCGCTTGATTTGACATAAAGCGTGATGACTAGGGCCTGCGGCCACTTTCAGAATAACGTCAGGGATGACCGCCGTGTTCTTGAAATACGTCGGCCTACTCCGTCGCGACTTCGTTGTGGGCATGTGGGCCATAAATGCGACGACTTCCAGGGTCTGGCGTGTCAGGCCTATGACCTAATCGCGTCGGCCTGGTCGAACACGATTCAGAGATTTCCTCGGGATTTGAGGTATGGGCGCTTGAGTGCGACGACATTTGGGGCCTAGGGCTAATCGCGTCGGCACGAATCGACACGTCTCTAATTTGAAATGTGTCGGGGCGGCAGACGCGATAAGGTATTTATAAAGTTTATTATAAAAAATCTGCCAAACCGACATTGAAATCGCGGAGCACACAACGAACGCGTTCATGAAATGGCATTGGACATTTCATAAATAAAATAGATAATTCCTTGTCGCATCGCGGAGGACCGCCGCGATAAGCACCCCTTGGCCTTGTCGCACCCCAGACATCTGGCGTGACTTGGAATCGCGTTCGCCTTGCCGTACGCGTTTCAGCTATCATCATTAATGCGTCCAGCAGGGCTGTCGTGACTTGAAAATGTTGCCTACGACCTCCGACCAGCTTTGGAAATGGAGGGGGGAACCGGGGAATGATGGGTGAGATCCATAAATGTTGGAAAAATACTCTTGCAAGGTAAAATGAGGCCATTAGTGGCGTTATGGTGCAACATGAAATTTGTCCGCGGTGGAGCCGAATTCGCGTGTCTACACTATCATCATCACATGAGATCCACAACCCCAAACACGGGAGGAATAACCCTACCTCTTCAAAGAATAGGAAGAACAACACTTTCTCAGTGTTTCCCCCACTCCAAGCAAGATCCTCGTGGCGAGAACACGCCAAAAACGCCACCAAACCGACAAATTGCCACAGCACCTTCCCCTGGCCGAGCAAAACGCACTGCAGCTCTACTTGGCCAAAGTTACTTAAAAACATCCAGCAGTTAGGAATGCGACGTACCTCTCCGTCGCGACCTAAATGTGGCAGGGTAGGGCATCACCTTCCCAAAGCTGACGTCTCCATGCCACCCAATGCGCAACACGCGGCGCACATGCAGACGACGACAGCTCAATGGCTACAAAAGGAACGCGACATGCAGGACCGTAACTTTTAGAATGCGACGCCCCTCGCTATCGCGTTCACAAACAGTGAACGGGCAGGTGTTTTGGGCCCTGCCTGCCGGCCCACAATACCCCAAAACCTATACACACACCTGAAACACACCACATGGCCACATACTGGCCACCACATCTAATAAACAAGGGATCCACAAGGATCCAAAAAATGCGCGATGTTACATTACTATCATATATAAAAAAAAATCGACCTCAAAATTCAAATCACAATGCATGCATTTAAAGCTTAAAACAACATAATTTATACTATCATCTAAAAGGATTTAAAAACATACTCAAATAAATAAGAATATGCTTTAGCCATTTCCTCCGCTAACTCCCAGGTAACTTCTCCTCCCTGCCTATTCTCCCACCTAACTTTTACTAAATAAGTTTCTTTGTTTCTCAATTTCTATGTTCTACGACCTATGATCCGCACTGGGTACTCCGGCATAGACATATCTTGATTCAAATCATCCCACTGATAACTGACTATCTATGATGGATCTTCAATACTATTCCTTAACATGAAACATGGAATACATCATGAGCATCAGTACAATTAGCTGGTAACTCAATTCTGTAGGCGGTCTCCCAGATTCTTTCCAACACTTGGAAGGGTCCCACATATCTTGGGCTTAACTTTCCTTTCTTACTAAATCATAAAACACCTTTAGTAGGAGAAACCCTAAGAAAAATAAAATTTCCAACTAAAAACTGAAGTGGTCTGCGACGATTATCCGCATAGCCTTCTACCAGCTTTGGGCTTGCAACATTTCCTAATGAACCTGACCATTTTTGTAGTCCGCTGAATTAATTCACGGCCCATTACTTGACTTTCTCCCACTGCATGCCAATTTAATGGTATTTTGCACGGCCTGCCATATAATGCTTCATACGGTGCCATTCCAATACTGGTGTGATAACTGTTGTTATAAGCAAACTCTACCACCCCCCAGATGGTGCTCCCAACTGCCTCCCCATACTAAACAACATGCTCGTAACATATTTTCAATTGTTTGAATAGTTCTTCCGTCTGTCCATCGGTCTGTGGGTGGTCAGTTGAACTATATCTCAATTCTGTACCAATGACTCTTTGTAGGGTCCTCTAGAACTGGAAGTAAACTTGGGATCCCTATCAGAAACAATTGTCTTCAGAATACCATGCAATGGAATAATTCTATCGACATAAATCCTTGCTAATCTGTCCACTGTCCAGGACATACTTAATGCTATTAATCTACATACTTTAGTCAATCTGTCAACAAATACCCATATTCCATTGTGCCATGTAGCTGTCTTCGGTAGTCCTGCCACAATATCCATAGCAATGTCGTCCCACTTCCACTGTGGAATGGGTAACTGTTGTAGTAGATGTAAGGCCCTAGAATTTTACTCTCTTATATAGGAGTTTGATTCTGTGAGAAAAGGATGTTTGTATGTGTAGATAATAAAACTATTTGATGTATTATTGTAAATATATATATGTATACTATGTATATATATATATATATATATATATATATATATATATATTATATATATTATTCATTTACATTGCATGAATAGTATTCATTTTCTAATGTATACATTGTATATTCCACTTACATGCATTAAGTGAATATGGTTTTCTGCAGTTTCAAGTTTTGGTCAAACAACCTATTGGCGTCAACATAGGGTGACGTTAATAGGGAGTCAGCAGCCACATCGATGGACGCCAACTCCATATTGGCGGCCAGTGATGTTGACGTTAGCCTCCCAGATCTATTGCCTCTTCAGATCCGAAAATGTCTGCGAAAACCTCGCCTCTTGTTTAGGAAACCATTCTCAATGGTCACCTAGCCTTACCTAAATGCGTATCCGACCCTTAGCCCTATAAAAATACCCATCTCCGGCCAGATTTGACCCTTTTTGACTCTCTTGAGAAAAACCCTAAACTCTTGTGCAAAAACCTGACTTTGGTGGATTCGATCGTGCGTTTTAGTGCGATTTCGGGTGAGCGATTGCATCTAGTGGATTCTTGGAACGTCAAAGTTCATCTTCCCAGCCCCGGCGTACTTCAAAGAACATCACAAAAGCCAGATCGGGGGAGATTTGGGGACTTTTTGGCTCAGGCCGAGGAGGGCTTCTCCGACTTAAATCTTTGATTTTGGATTCTCTGAAGGCAAGTAAACCCTCCACACTATTCATACATATGTCTCGTAGGTCCTAGGCTATTTTTTAGAATTTTGTTCGAGTCCTGGAACCCCCCTTCCTTCGACTTTTGAGTTCAATCTGTGTCTTGTACAGACAGGAACTTAACAGAAACCTTTCATGCCGTTAAGATCTGAGGTTAACGGCCACCTATGTTGTCGTCAACAAGGTAAGCAGCCATACCCTTGCCGCAGAGTTCTTCAAGTAAGAATAGTGTGCTGTTTGCCCCTTTATAATTTATTTTTTGAATTTCTGCGCATGAGGATATACTGTAAATTTTATATGCTATGTAATACTTCGAGTGGATGATGTTGTGAAATTTTCATTGAATATTCTATTTATTCAAATTCTTGAAATGTTTGTCAGATAGGTTTTCCAACCTTGAAAGTTACTGATTGTGTGATCCATGTGGAATTTTGATGTTAGAGAATTTCTGTACAATGTTTATGGGTATTAGTTCATGCCATGAGAGTTTGGAAATTTTCTGATATCTGAGTAAATAGTTATATTTTCTAAACTATAAATCAGTGAGTATGCATTATAGGTTTTAAATCTATAATAAATTGTATGATGTAAATAAAATCTCAAAAATTGCATGTAATATCATAACTGTTGGGCACGAATTTTAGAATAGATAAATATGTATGTGGCACTGTGTACCATGCTTAATTGATGACTTCATAAATTAGGCAGCATTCATGTTTTATTTATCATAAATTGTTTATGACTCTAAAAAATTTAAATTGGGTATGCAAGATGGTTAGCCTATAAGCAGTCTGTGGTTAAACTTTCATGTGAATTGGACAACAGTAGGTACTGATTTGATTATTATACGTTGAAAAGCTAGTAAAGCATGTTTAGTAGTAATTAGTGATAAGTTAGGATTACAGTATGATTTATGATTGAATTGTAACTGTTAACTCTATAAATAGTAGTACTATGTTAGGTAACCTGAATCAGTGCAACTATGTGAATATAGAATTAGTGTTTAAATGGTATGCAAATAGTGTGTGTTTAAAATGAGAAAAATGTGTAAATGTGCCATGGGTGACACTGCTACCTTAGAGGGCTGAGGAACTATACCGTAGTAAAGTCCCTACGGAAGGTTCATATGAGTATGACATCCCATGGGCATTGGGATAAAATCCTGGAGGTGGACAAGTACCACTGGTTTGGGTGGAGAGTGCTTCTCCCAGTTCTGCGTAGTAACTAAGGTCTATCACTATATTGCCTAGGTGATAGATATGTGTGTGATGAGATAAGTGTGTGTCCTTCTAGAGGTGGTTTGGACTATGTGTCAAGACATTTAAATGAGAAAAATATAAGTATGAGTATGTGAAATGTGAATGTGTAAAATGTGTAAGTGATCTTGTGAATATGTGAAAGTAACATGAGAGCATGTAAATCTTTTTATGAATGTGCTAAATTCATGGAAACAACAAGATATTGTGTATAAAAGTATGCCATGTATGTGAGAATGCTCATAGAATTCATGCTAAGATTATCTTTTCCATTATGTGTAAAACCGTGCATACCTTGCTTTATATCATAGCATGAATAGAATAAATTATGCCTTGAGTTAGCATGTTAAAGAATTTTGGTAGAAAGCATGTGATAGGTTTTTTATTTTGTAAAAAACAAAAACATGTACCATGTATCTTAAACTTGTAAAGATGTCATGCTTAAGTTTTAAAGATTGTGTAATTCTTGCTTGTTATATTGTTGTTCTATTTCAAAGATAAATGTCCATATGATACATGTATGTGTAATGTGCATGGATTTGCTTGCTGAGTCTTGTAGACTCATTCTTGCTTCGGCGTACAGGTGCAGGTGTTTCCACTCCTTAGAGGAGACAGTTAGGAGTGACTCCGAGCGTGAGGAGTAACACCTTCGTAGGATTCGCTTTATTGTATTTCATTTTCACAGTATGTAAAAAAGGAAGATTTGTATTACAGTTGAGATTATGTAATTTATTGTAGTTGCAAGTTGTGGACAATGTAATTTATTTTAAATTCTCAGTTATGGAATGGTTAGTTTCCTTTTATACTATATAGACTGTGGATAAATATGGATGATGGAATAAGATGTTATTTCCAGTTCTTTCCTATTTCCGCTGTTATGTGTCATATTTATGTACGTCTCGACCTATTGAATGTGTTGGGTAAATATCCCGCTGTGGCAACGCTCCCTATATCGACGTGGGTTGGTATAACCGTACCGGTATAAGGAGGGTCTTCACAGTAGACCTCCTGGCTTCTGATGCTCTGCCTTTATTTACTAACAAACAACACATCTTGCAATGAATTCTACTATTTCTCTTTTCATTTGCGGCCACCAAAATGCTTTTTCAAATCATGATACATTTTAGTGCTGCCTAGATGAATCATATACCGGGATTTATGTGCCTCTTCTAGAACTCTTTGTTTTACTTTCTCTATGTAGGTACATAAACCTTCCTCTGAGCCTAACTACATAATTATCATCAATAGTGACACCTTCCATTTTCACAATCTCTGCTAATTCTCATCGGTTCTCTAGGCTCCAATAATTTGCCAATACAAATATGGCTCCACAGCACTACTGGCTAGTACTACTCGCCGCTGACTACTCAGAACATACAATGAATTCTCTATTATCTCTTCATATAATTTCCATTATTTCATCAACATATGACTCAAATATGCCTTCCTGCTCAGTGCATCAGCTACAATATTGGCCTTACCCAGGTGGTAAGCCAAACTGAAATCATAATCTTTCAAATACTCTACCCATCTGCGTTGACGGAGATTCAAATCTTTCTGGGAGAAAATATACTTCAAATGTTTGTGATCTGAGAAAACTTCAAATCTCTCAGCATAAAGGTAATGCCTCCACATCTTTAGGGCTAAAACAACTGCCGCTAATTCCAAATCATGCGTTGGGTAGTTCTCCTCTGTTGGCTTCAATTGCTTGGATGCATATGCTATCACTTTACCATGTTGCATTAGTACTGCTCTAAGCCCTCTTCTGGATGCATCTGTGTACATCACAAAACCACCGCTGCCTGCTGGTAATGTCAATATTGGTGCTGCTGTAAGCCTTTTCTTCAGTTCCATAAAACTTTTCTGGCATTCACTCGACCACACAAATGGCACACCTTTTCTGGTCAACTTAGTCATGGGTGCTGCAATTCTGGAGAAATATTATATAAAACGCCTGTAGTAACTGCTAGGCCCAGAAAACTTCTAATCTCTATAATCGTTCTTGGCGCTTCCCACTTCATAACCGCCTCAACTTTAGCTGGATCCACTACAACTCCCTCTGCTAAGATGACAAGACCCAAAACTGAATTTCTATCAACCAAAATTCACACTTACTGAACTTGGCATACAACTGATTGTCCCGCAAAGCTGCAATGTAAACCTCAAATGAGTGCATGCTCCTCTTCAGATGCTGAATAAACCAGTTTGTCATCTATGAAAACCACTATAAATTGATTTAGATATGGATGGAAAATTTTGTTCATCAAATTAATAAACGATGCTGGTGCATTGGTTAGCCCAAATGGCATACCCACAAATTCATAATGCCCATACCTAGTTCTGAATGCTGTCTTATCAATGTCTTCTTCTCTGATCCTTAACTGATGGTACCCTGATCTCAATTCAATTTTAGAAAACACCTTAGCTGATTGGAGCTGATCAAATAAATCATCAATCCTTGGCAATGGATATTGATTCTTTATTGTCACATCATTAAACTTTCTATAATCAATACACATTCTGAAACTTCCATCCTTCTTCCTTACAAACAATACAGGGGCTCCCCATGGTGAATGGCACGGTCTGATAAAACCTTTTTCTAGCAGTTCTTGCAATTGCTTCTTCAATTCTTGAAGCTCTACTAGTGCCATCCTGAACGATGCCTTGGATATGGCATAGTTCCTAGCTGCAATTATATGGTAAACTCCACCTCCCTGCGTGGAGCCAAACCTGGAAAATCATCCGGAAATACATCTGCAAATTCCCTAACCACTGGAACTGCTTCTACTATCTTGCCAGTCTCTACCAGACATACCGAAGCTAAATACGCTACACAACCAACATTCAACAATTTCCTAACTTTAATTTCTGAAATTATAAACTTGGAAGTATAAAAGGGAATACCTTGGAATTCAAATACTACTCCACGAGGGTGAGTAAACTTGACACTCTTCTTTCTGCAATCTACCATTGCCCCATAAGCCTCCAACCAATCCATACCCATAATAATATCATAATCCCTCAATTGTAAAGCATATAGTTAGTTGGCATCTGATTCCCTGAATCACAACAGGAGCCTCATCTATATAACAAGAGGTGAGCATAAACTCACCCGACAGGATCTCCACAACAATCACACAATTTTTCTTCTAATGGATGCACCATGGAATCCATAATTCTTCAAAAATAAAAGAATGGGAAGCACCCGGATCAAATAGAACTCTTGCTGAAAATTCATAAATAGTTAATATACCGTCTATAAAATTTGATGCCTCTACCTTGGCTCGTATAATAGCCATAACCTGACCCCTACCTCGCTGATGCGGTGCTCCTCTACCTCATCCTACTAGTTGCTGGGGCTACTGTTGCTGAACTCCTCTTCCATAACCATATTCGATGGGATAGGGGCAATTGCGGATCAAATGCCCCGGCTGATCACAGTTATTGTAGCACCCCGGAAAATTTAGTGATTTAAATTTTTAAATAAAAGATTTCCATAATATCGAAATATTAAAAAATACGTACCATTATCGTATGTGCAAGAACACATCGGAAAATTTCGTGAAAATTATAAATCAACCCCAAAATTATTCTATATGTTCTACGAAGAAATTTGTGCAACAAAAAATTCGATTGACCAAGTGTACGTCACATTGTGACAAATTATCCAAATTAGGAAACTAGGTCGGAAAACCGTAACACGAAAATGCGACACGACCATAAATTAAATAAAAATGTTGGGGAGACTTCAACACTGTATATTGATGACCCATTGTCGATATTGGGCCAATGGATCACTTTTGGTTTAAAAATCAATGAAACATGAAAATGTATGGAAATTCGTAACCCTAAATAAGCTGAAATTAGAAAGAGGCAATTAGGGTAACATTTAAGGCAATAATGCTCTCTTGGCAACCAAAATTCATGCGTACCCATCCATGGAGGTTGCTTGAGGTTAAGACTCTCCAATGGAGGAAGAGATCTTCAAAATATGGAAAGACACAAGCTAAAACCGCAACTCTCCTTTCCTTGTTGCATTATGACTTCCAAAATCCATAGATGCTTAAATAATCTATCCAAAACCATTGGGGATGAGTTTCACAACTTGTTGGGGTCGTGTGGAGGAGCTCTGGTGCTGCTGGGGTGCAGGAGAACGAGCACACCAAGCCATCTTCTTCCCCATCGCGTCTGCTTTAGGCCTGCACAAACTGTCCACTTAGAGTCAACCAAAGGTAGGTCAAACCTAAATCACACTGTGCAAGGCTTATACCCTTGGAAAGAGGGTCAAGTCTACTTCCTAACCCAACTGCAATGCACAAATTTCATGTAGTATACTCAGAGTATTAGGCGTTCTTCAACCAGTGGTTGGAACAAGAGTTTTCTGAAGAATGAAACTTCTCAACCCAAAAGGTAGGTTTTCTCAATCCAAAATTAACCAATCTTATACCAATGTGTAGAGCATCAAGTCTAGCTTCATTCCCAATTGGTTTCGTCAAATTCCAATGAGTACATCCTGGGTTATAGTCGTTTTGCCATAATCGCACATGATAGGGACTTTTTACGTTCATGTTGATTTATCGTGCATCCTGAGGTCATTTTAAATTATTTAAAATCAAAGTTCTCTTCTACTCCACGTCCCTACAACCTTCATGTTGAGACTTTTGTCCCAAGAGCCCTAGTTTAGAAGATATAAGCATTGCACGGACTGAGCACCAGTTTCTACATGTTTCGGCTTTCGGTCTGATCCCCGAACCGCGTCCGGTTCAGGTGATGCGTTTCAAGCGTCTGGAATTGCGTCGCTCGTGGCCGACGTGATTAAGTGAAATGTGACCATCTGGTACGATGCGATTCTCACGCTGACCAGTCAACAGTGCACGTGGGTCTTCGTGCCGCCTGGGAGTCAGAGCCTGTCTGAACAACGGCGGTATGCCCCGACGCGTTTCAGGCGGTTTTCCCGCCCAAGGTTTTATTAAATGATTTTCCATAAATGCGTCCGGATTCCCCGACGTGATTCAGTGTGAAACGCCGCCACCCATGTGGACGCGATTTTGAGTCTTCACAGTTACGCTTGTTTTGACTGTGCACTGTGTTATGAAATGCGTCCACTATGTAGGATGCGTATTTAAAGGCTTAACCGAGGTCTGTTTAACATGGTATCCAGTGTGTAATTGGGTTATCTTGGGTCTGATCATTACATGATGTCTGTTTAATGGCTTTAAATTTATTAACCAATTTAAAAGCTATAATTACACGAACACTATTTAAATTGCTTTCTTAATGATGTGACCATTCATGTAACTTGTGATTCACTCTTCTTACTATTCTTGCTTGTTAAAATGATAATTGTTATCTTAAAATATTGCAAACCCATATATAGTTAATGTATAGTTCATTTCATTCTATCATGTGAATTATTTTCTGCAAGTTTGGAACCGATGGATTATGGATTGAGACACATGTTCACTACACACTTGCACATTTAGCTAGCCCTTTCTTGGGGATTTGGAAGCTATCTATCGGTCATTCCGTATCGGTTGACAAGCGACCTTTTCTCTAAGACCTCCGTAAATCTCCTTACTTCATGGATTCCCTCATGAAGATCGAGTTGGTTGTGTCGTTGAAGTTCCATGGAGATAGCATGCACTTCCTCTCTCATGTTGTTCTCGTGAGTGTGATTTACAATCTAGACTTAAGCCATTAATGTAAATATTGAACTAAAGTATAAATCGTACCGTTATGTTGGCAAATTTATCTCTTGACCATTGTTATCATAAAATCATGTTCAATTTACTTATTACTTGTTCTCGTCATCATCATGAACATCACAATACACATGCTTACATATTGAAACTCTTATTGGCCATTATTAATGACTGTGGGTATCTACATTTAAATTGAAATGAGATGCTGACTGGGCACGGCGAGTGTCCAAGGTCTCCAGTCTAGCCCCAATGATGGAGAGTCATAAATATACTGTAAACCATGGGGTATAATGATTACTGGCATTGCATCTGCGTTGGGAGTATTTGCGTGTTGAATGTTAGATACAATAACCACATATATGTGACCTAGTATACATTTCAAGGTGGATCTTTCCTTGGTGTACATTAGTGTCTCGTGCCTGATCAGTGTTACATGATTGTGCTCCTGCGTGCTTGCTTGCTTGCGTGATATGACCATCCTGTATTTATTGCAATTAGTGATATCTTGCGTTCTTGAAATCTATTGACATCAAGTAAAATCTTGCGTGTTGTACAAAATGATCTATTGCTAGTTCTATCTTGTTATATCATTCTAAATCTTGCTCTATCATGATCACTCTATCTAGCTTGTTTCATGTTTAATGAGTTTTATTCATACTACATCATTACTCGCGCATTGAGATATAAATCTTACTGGGCTAGTTTGCTCATCCCCTACTTTTAACCATTCTAGGTGATTATGAAATACAAGAAGAGGAGCAAGTGGAGGATGGGAATGCGGCCAAGTGATGAGCGTCCTAACACTTGAGTCTATCTATAGTTAGTTTGCTTTGAGTGTTAGATTCATGTAGTAGGTTGTGAGGAATAAATGTACTTTTCTTTTTATTGAGTCTTAGTTCTGTATTAGTTACCTTTGATACATTGAGATGAGATTTGAATACAATTCATTTGAGTTCAATATTTGGGCCCTATTATGATGTTGTGTTGATACACATCTAGTGCGTGCTAGCTAGAGGCTTATTTGCCGACTGTCCACGTCTCTGGATATCGAGTCGAATTATCTGAATTAATAATGTGCATAATTCTCGGGACGTGACAATTTAGTGGTATCAAAGCCTAGAAAAAACAAATAGGATATATGTCTCATGATTAAGAGATACCTATGGAACCTAGGTCATGGAAATTAGATATAGTACCTGGTGAGAATGGGTAGAGACTGGGAATATGTTAGAATGAACAAAACACCCCTACCCATTGACTCTTATAATGTATCTAGAGCCATTAATTGTCTTCTATCCTTTTCTCAGGAACCCTCATAACTCTTAGACTCAACTACAATGGCTCGCAACCAATGGTAACAATGCAAGAAACCGTCGGAGGACTCACACAGGCCGTGCAAAATGTGGTTCAGGCTAGAATTTAGGCTGCTGCAGTTAGGAATAGAGCAGGTGATCTGCGCCGCAACCTTAGGAGTTTGAACCCTCCTCGTTTCTCTAGATCTCCTGACCCAGATGAGGCAGAGAACTGGCAAGAAAAGATAGAAAGGATCTTCCAAGTTATGCAATGCACCAATAGGGAGAAGGTGGTTCTGGCCACTTTTCAATTTACTAAGGATGCCCGAACATGGTGGAAGGCCACCTCGGCCCATCTGCCGAATGTTATTGAACTAGAGTGGGCTGGATTCTTGGAGATATTCCGCGGAAAATACTTCTCTGAAAGAGTCAAGGAAAAGAAGGCGGTGGAATTTGCCGCATTGAAACAAAAAGGGATGTCTGTGGCTGAGTATGAAGCTCAGTTCGCTCGCTGGCGGTGTATGCCTCACATCTGGTGGGCACAGTAAGATTAAAGGCTAATTGCTTCATGGATGGGCTCAGACCCATGTTTATTGAGAAGCTCGAACCTCAACATCCAAAACTATACTGACATTGTCCAAAGAGACCAATTGGTGGATGACACCATGGCAAAGGTAGAAGGTATGAGGGCAAGACAACTCAAAGTCGGTCTTTGTCAAGAGGGGAGCACCTAATACTGCTCCAACTTTTCGTAACAATAACAACAACAAGAGGCCGAATGCTGGAAGAGACATACTGTGGATAAGAAGGTCAAGGTAGAAGGAGGTAGTTTGCTGAGAACTGTAAATTCTGTGATAAACTGGGACACCGAGCTGAAGAATGCCGGAAGAAGCTCGGGGCATGCTTAAGATGTGGTGGTCATGACCACCGTATTCCTGACTGTCCAATGCTAAAAGGACCAGCCAGGTAAAGCTCATAACGTACACGGTGTCAGGGACGCTTTTATGCCATCGTAGAAGCGGACCTACCCTAGGAAGGGGGTATGGTGGAAGGTACCATTTCCATACACTCTTAACCTTCTGTTGTGCTTATTGATACTGGAACTGTATATTCATTTATTTCCTCCACATTTGCTGCAACTCTACCTGTCAAACCTGTACCTCTAAAATCCAAGATCACTGTAGCCTCTACCCTTGGCTCAGATCTAAACTCACCCACTACCTGCCAAAATGCGAAATTATAATTGGAGGACACAATATCCCTGCTGACCTCATTTGTTTAGATATGAAAGGATATGATGCCATATTGGGTGCTGATTGGCTAATTGAATATGATGCCGATGTAAACTGTCTCCATAGAAGGGTCATCTTTAAAAGACCAAACCTTCAACTCTATCACTACTTGGCATTCGTTATCACAACCACCCTATCTTAATATCCTCTCTAAAGGCTTCCAAGATGATCAACCAAGGTTGTGATGCTTTCCTAGTTTCAATCTTGGCAACTGAAAAGAAGAAACCAACCCTAGAAGACATTCCCATATCCAGAGACTATCATGATGTATTCCCAGAAGAATTACCTAGTATACCACCTGAGCGGGAGGTAACATCACCATCGAGTTACTCCCTGGGGCAGCCCTGCTTCAAAAGCTCCATATCGCGTGTCCCCTGTTGAATTGCAGGAATAAAGAGGCAGATACAAGAACTACTAGATCAAGGTTTCATCAGGCCTAGCACATCCCCGTGGGGAGCACCTCTACTACTTGTCAGGAAGAAGGACGGATCAATGAGGCTTTGCATTGACTACCGCCAGTTGAACCAGTTGACAATAAAGAACAAGTATCCACTGCCCCACATCGATGAACTGTTCGATCAGATCTCTGGTGCACAATATTTCTCCAAGATAGATCTAAGATCAGGCTACCATCAACTGAGGATAAAGACGAGGATATACACAAGTCTACATTCCGGAGTAGATATGGTCACTATGAGTTGTGGGTCATGCCGTTTGGGTTGACAAATGCTCCAGCGGCTTTCATGCAACTTATGAATAATATTTATAGGCCATACTTAGACCAATTCATGGTGGTGTTCATTGATGACATCCTTCTTTACTCCAAGTCCAAAGAAGAACATGAGGAACACTTGAAGGTTTCTCTGCAAGTGCTTAGAGATAATCAACTCTATGCAAAACTTAGTAAGTGTGAGTTCTAGATGGAGGAAGTGTCTTTCCTTGGCCACATCATATCCAAGGAGAGAATCTCGGTAGATCCATCTATGGCTAAAGCGGAAAAGAACTAGCAAGGCCAACAACTGTGGCGGAGATCAGGAGCTTTCTGGGTTTAGCCAGATATTATCGTTGTTTATTAAAGATTTCTCAAAGATAGTTGTACCATTGACCAAGCTTACCAGGAAGGAGAATCCATTTGCATGGACTGATGAATGTGAAGAAAGTTTCAGGTCATTGAAGGAGCACCTCACCTCAGCCCTGTACTGACATTGCTAGTGACTGGGGGTAGTTTGAAGTATACACAGATGCATCTGGGATCGTTCTAGGTGTGTGCTGATGCAAAATGGGAAAGTCATATGCTATGGGTCCAGACAATGATGAAGCATGAGGACAATTATCCTGTACATGATCTGGAGATAGCTGTTGTAGTCTTCGCCTTGAAGATATGCCGTCATTATCTATATAGTGAGAAGTTCATTGTGTTTTTTGACCATAAAAGCTTAAAGTATCTGCTTTCTCAGTAGGACTTGAACATGAGACAGCAGAGGTGGTTGGAGTATCTCAAAGACTTCGACTTCACTATCCAACATCATCCAAGTAAAGCAAATGTTGTGCAGATGCTCTAAGTAGAAAGCCATGATCACATTGTCGAGTCTAATGGTGGGAGAATGGAAGTTATTAGAAGACTTCGCCAAGTTTAATATTGATGCTGACATCAAGAAGAAGGATGTCTTATTGCTAGTGTGAGAGCACAACTACACTATTGGAGGATATTATAGCACTCCAAGACCATGACCCTGTGCTAGTGGAGATAAGGCTATCTAGACCAGAGGCCGGATTTCTCTTAACTGAAGATGGAAGACTTATTCCGGGACCGACTGTGTACCCGACTATGCGGAGACAAAGAAGAGGATTATGGATGAGGCTCACAAGACAGGTATACCATCCATCCTGGAACTACCAAAATGTTTTCAAGGTCTGAAAAGTAGTTTTTGGTGGCCAAATATGAAGAGAGAGGTGGCGGAATATGTCGCCCGATGCTTAACATGTCAAAAGATCAAGGCGGAACACTTGCAACCTGTAGGTAAACTCAAACCCCTAGAAATCCTAGCATGGAAATGGGAAGATATAGGGATGGACTTTATTTTCAGACTACCTAAATCCAGAGGTGGATTCGGTAGTATCTGGGTTATATTTTACCGCTTAACTTAATCGGCTCACTTTTTGCAGTGAAGAACAAGTGGTCAGTAGATGTTCTGGCTGCATTGTATGTGAAGGAAATAGTCAGATTACATGGAGTACCGGTGTCTATCATGTCTGTTAGTGACCCTAGGTTTACATCCCACTTTTGGAAAGGACTGCACTATTCCTTGGGATCAAAACTAAACTTTAGCACGACTTTCCATCCGCATACTGATGGTCAGACGAGGGAACAAACCACGTGATTAAAGATATGCTTAGAGCCTGTGTCCTAGATTTTGGAGGTAGTTGGCATGAACACTTACCCTCTTGTGGAGTTCGCCTACAATAATAGCTACCATGCTAGTATTCAAATGGCACCATTCGAAGCACTTTATGGTAGGAGTTTCTGATCCCCAATATGCTAGTATGAAGTTGGCAAAAGCAAATTCTAGGACCAGAGATGATAAGGGAATCAACAGAGTAGGTGAAGCTTATCAAAGAAAGAATGGTTGTGGCGCAACAAAGACAAAAGGCATATGCAGATAATGGAAGGAGAGACTTGGAGTTTCAGGTTGGTGATCATGTATTGTTAAAGGTGTCTCCAGGCCGTGGGATCAGGCGGTTTTGGCATTAAAGACAAGTTGTCAGCGAGGTTTGTCGGGCCTTTCAAAATCCTCAAGAGAGTCGGTGAAGTTGCATACATCTGGCATTACCACCACAAATGGATGGAATACACAATGTGTTCCATATATCCATGTTGAAGAAGTATGTACGAGATCTGTATCTGGTTATAGAACATGAACTTCTGAGTTCAACAAAGACAAAACTTATCCAGAAAGGCCAATTAGATCGTGGGACCGAGAACTGCGTCAACTAAGGAACAAGGCCATCCCACTAGTAGAGTGAGATGGAATCACCGAAGAGAAGAGGATGAGACGTGGGAAACCGAGGAAGCTATGTGCAAAAGATATCCTGAGCTATTCGCAAGTAAGTACACCTCGCTTGTAATAAATTACTATTCATAAATTTGGGGACCAAATTCTCTTAAGTGGGGGAGGGTGTAGCACCCTAAAAATATAGTGATTTAAAATTTAAATAAATAGAAATAAATGATTTCCATAATATCAGAATATTAAAACATATGTACTATTATCGTATGTGTAAGAACACACCGGAAAATTCCATGAAAATTATAAATCAACCACAAACATATTCATAAATGTTCCATAAAGAAATTTGTGCAACAAAAATCTGATTGCCCAGTGTACACCACATTGTGACAAATTATCCAAATTAGGAAACTAGGTCGGAAAACCATTAACACGGAAATGCGACACAACATAAAATTAAATAAAAATGTTGGAGAGACTTCTAACATTATATATAGATGACCCATTATCGATATTGGGCCAATGGATCACTTTTGGTTTAAAAATCAAATGAAACAAGAAAATGCATGGAAATTCGTAACCCTAAATAAGCTGAAATTAGAAAGAGGCAATTAGGGTAAAAATTGAAGGCCATAATGCTCTCTTGGCAACCCAAATTCGTGCGTAGCCATCCATGGAGGTTGCTTGATGGGCAAGACTCTCCAATGGAGGAAGAGATCTCAAAATACGGAAAGACACAAGCTAAAACTGCAACTCTCCTTTCCTTGTTGCATTATGACTTCCAAAAGCCATAGATGCTTAAATACTCTCTCCAAAACCCTTGGGGACGAGTTTCACAACTGTTGGGGTCGTGTGGAGGAGCTGTTGGCCGCTGGGGAGCAGGAGAACGAGCACACCAAGCCCATCTTCTTCCCCATCACGTCTGCTTCAGGCCTGCACAAACCGTCCATTTGGAGTCGACCAATGGTAGGTCAAACCTAAATCCCATATGCAAGGCTTATACCCCTATAAAGAGGGTCATGTCTACTTCCTAACCCAACTGGAATGCACAATTTCATGCAGTATACTCGTAGTATTAGATGTTCTTCAACTAGTGGTCGGAGCAAGGGTTTTCTGAAGAATGAAACTTCGGCAACTCAGAAGGTATGTTTTCTCGGGCCAAACTTTAACAAATCTTACGAATGTGTAGAGCATCAAGTCGTTTCATTCCCAATGGTTTCATCCAATTCCAATGAGTACATCTTGAGTTATAGTCGTTTTGCCATAGTCGCGCATGATAGGGACTTTTTACGTTCATGTTGATTTATTACACATCTTGAGGTCATTTTAAATTATTTAAAAATCATAGTTCTATTCTACTTCATGTCCCTACAACTTTCTTGTTGAGACGTTTGTCCCAAGAGCCCTAGTTTAGAAGATATAAGCGTTGCACGGACCGAGCACCAGTTTCACATGTTTCTGCATTTTTAGTCTGATCCCTGAACCGCGTCTGGTTCAGGCGATGCGTTTCAAGCATCTGGAATCAAGCCGCTCCTGGCCGAGGTGATTCGGTGAATTGTGACCGTTGGTATGATGCGATTCTCTCGCTGACCAATCAACGGTGCACGTGGGTCTTTGCACCGCCTGGGAGTCGGAGCATGTCTGAACTGCGGCGATATGCCCCGACGGGTTTCAGGCGGTTTTCTCACCCAAGGTTTATTAAATGATTTCCTTAAACACGTCTGGATCCCTGACATGATTCTGTGTGAAACGCGGCAACGCATGTGGACGCGATTGTTAGTCTTCATAGTTATGCCTGTTTTGACTGTGCACTACGTTATGAAGTGCATTCACTGTGTAGGATGCGTATTCTAGGCCTAACGAGGTCTGTTTAACATGGTATCCAGTGTGTAATTGCTTATCTTGGATCTGATCATTACACGATGTCTGTTTAATGGCTTAAAATTTATTAACCCATTTAAAAGCTATAATTACCAATGTTATTTTAATTGCTTTCTTAATGTGGACCATCAGGTAACTTGTGATTCACTCTTCTTACTATTCTAGATGGTTAATCGATAATTGTTATCTTAAATATTGCAAACCCATATATAGTTAAATACATAGTTCATTTCATGCTATCTTGTGAATTGTTTTCGCATTTGGAACCGATGGATTATGGATTGAGACATGCGTTCACTACACACTTGCACATCCAGAAGCCCTTTCTGGGGATTTGAAGCCTCTATCGGCATTCCATATCGGTAGACAAGCGACCTTTCTCTATGTCCTTCGTAAATCTCGTACTTCATGGATTCCCTCATGAAGACCGAGTTGGTTGTACATTGAAGTTCCCTGGAGATAGCATGCACTTCCTCTCTCATCTTGTTCTCATGAGTGTGATTTACAATCTAGACTCAATCCATTAATGTAATGATTGAACTAAATATAAATCCTATCGTTATGCTGCCAAATTTATGTCTTGACCATTATTATCATGAAATCATGTTCAATTTACTTATTACTTGTTCTCATCATCATCATGAACATGACATTACACATGCTTACATATTGAAACTCATATTGACCATTATTAATGACTGTGGGTATCTACATTTAAAATTAAATGAGATGCTGACCAGGCACGACGAGTGTCCAGGGCTCCAGTCTAGCCCCATGACAGAGGCATAAATTATGTAAACCATGAGTATAATGATTTCTTGGCGTTGCATCTGCGCTGGGAGTACTTGCTTGTTGAATGCTAGATACAATAACCACATAAATGTGACCAGTGTGCATTTTAAGGTGTAGCGCCCTCATTATATCGGTACGGTTATACCAACCCACGTCGGTATAGCGAGCATTGCACAGGGACATTTACCCATCAATACATTCATCTGAGATACACGTGAATATAACAACAAAGTAGCGGATGTAAAGAACTACTGTCTTCATTCATCATCATCCACATTAGCATACATGAAATTGCAATAACATTAAAGAACTTAAAAGTTCACATAATTTAAATTGCTAAAAACTTAATAGATAGATTTCCACCATTATACATTCTTTCCATGATAACGCTAATACAACGTTCAATTTACATACTATGAAACGCAAAAGTCACAAACTGCTCCAAAGACTAATCTCCGCGCTCGGAGTCCGTCTCCACCGTCTCCTCCAACGGTGCCACGTCACCAACTACACCTGTACGCCGAAGCAAGTAGTGAGTCTAAAGACTCAGCAAGTACACACTCATACCATACACGTACATGTCATAGTAGGCTCTACACACACCATTGCAAAAACTCAACATGTATCATGCTTAACGTTTGAAATGAATAACCAACCATGATAATTCTATAAGTAAACACTGATGCATGCTTTCAGATTTCCTTATCAAGATAAATTCCTAACACGTGCTCTCTAATCATTCCTACTCATGAAATTCTACTTTGCATTTTAACTAAAACATGAAGCACTTAGCATGATTATCCTACGTACATGAAACAAAACACACCTAGCATGGGATCTACACATTCTTGTGCATGTACATGAACATTTTACATACTTTAACTTGTTGGTTTTCACATAATTTAGCAACCATAACCCTACACATGAAGCTACGTGTATTTAAAATACAACATGTGAACAACCAAACATGGAATTTTGTGCACATACTTGTTAATTGTCCCTAGCATGATTCTAGGCATCTTACACATATAAACATGCCCTAACGTATGAAGCTACTGATTTAACATGGTTTGCAGATTTGTCACAACATGGATTACATATCATATCCTCACATTTTGGTCTCACATTTTCTTTACACGAATTTCCAATTCACATAAATTGCACTTTACACATACACATTACACATTGTTCACTTTCACATTAACACATGAACACATGCACATTTACACATTCACATTTACACTTTCACATTTAGTGCCGTGACACATAGTCCAACCACCAAAGAAGGACACAACACATCACATCACATAGACGTCATCTAGGCAATACAATGGCGACTCTTGGACTGCGCAGACGGGAGAACAAGTCTCCACCCTAACCAGTGATACTTGTCCACCTCCAGGATTTCCCCCTAATGCCCTTAGGGTCACTTACACATTGAACCTTCTCAGGGGGACTTTTCCCTGATATGGTTCCACTGCCCTCTACGGAAGCAGTGTCACATTTAGCACAATTTTCACATTACACATTTTTACCGATTTTACACAATGGTTTACACATGTCACTCTCTTTCTATTCACTTTCTCTCTCACATTCACACTTCTCTGTTTTCCTAACATGACACTAAGATTTCAAAATCTACATACAGGCAAATATCACCGATCAGGTCGGATTACACCTAAATCGAATTGTTTCACATGGGCATGCATAAATTCACATTTACATGGAAAATTCATATTACATTAAATACTGGTCTAATGACCTGAAACTTTAACCACATGTTAATTTCGGGTTTAGGATTCCTCATGCAAATTTTCAGATTTTTCTGAACTAAAAAAAATTTCAGAAATTCAAACATCCATTTCTCATGCTATCTACCATTCAACTTAACATTGAATTGTACACAAATCACCATCTTAGCAGCTTACTGTCTAAACCCTACCATGCATGGAAATACGGAACTCATTTCCAAATTTTTTGGACAATCCATTAATTCATGGAAGATTTATCATGACCTAGCATGATCTCTATTTTTCCTAAACAATTTTGCAATAATTCACACAAGCATGGGAATAATCCCAGAAATTTAGAACAGGGACTGAACCTCACATGCATAATCCTCACAAATTAGGGCATTTAGACTTGTCCTAAATCATGCAAACATGGTTTAACAAGATTAAACTCATCACACATGTATCTTCATGAAATAATTAAGTCCTATCTTTCGTGATAATCCATCCACACACCACATCCACATCCACAATATACATAGCATATAAATAATTTACAGTATATCCTCATCGTGAATATATCGAAAATAGTCGTATAGAAGGCAGAAACAGGTCACTGTTCTGTCCAGATGAACTTGGCGGCGGTCTCTGGCCGCTAATTCACTGTCAACGGCATAGTCGATGGACGCTAAGCATGATCTTAGCGGCAAGGGACCTTGCCATCAATGTCAGATCTGTGCAGAACACAGACCCGAGCTCCGAAGATGGGGTGAATTTGGGGGTCTAGGACACGAGGGAAAATACATAAAATTTGTAAAACCCACCTAGACACATACAGGGACGTTATGAGTAGGGTACTTGCCTTTAGAAAAATACACCAATGGATCTAGGGCGGTGTGAACTCTCCTTGGGCTATCCCAAGAAGCTCTTAGAACGCTTTACTCCGAGTTCCTGAGCAGTCTCCACAGAAAGTCGAGGTCGGGGAAGCCTCCCTCGATGATCCAGCAAGCTCCTTGTTGCAGCAGAACCCTGGAACAAGCTTTAGATCTTCAGTTTTAGGTTGCAAAGGTGGGGGTTTTGCTAAGTCAGAAAATAGGGTTCTTCTCTTCTTTCTCTCTTGTAAAAAGGCAAGGAGAAGGGTTGGGGAAGCAAATTCGGGTTTAGATATATGGGAGATGCTTCTCTCCCACGCACAGGGTGACATGATGGCTCTCATACCGTGGGAGACAGCTCCCCAATGGGTGAGTTGCCTTGGTTCCGGAATTTCTGGCTCTGCAACGCATGCAGGTCAGAGAAGTTGGCGTCCACATCGTTGGACGCTGGGATTAGTGTTGGCATCCATGGGGTTGACGCTGACACCACGTCAACGTCTATGGGATGGACGCCAATCTGGCCTTCGGCCAGAAGTCTAAAACATGCAGAGAAACACATGCACATCATGCATATTTACATGTAATATCTATATAGTTTGTGCACACACTACCATCCAGCAATACATACATTATTTATACCTAAGCTATACACATACACACATAAGTATACCACTAATACATACGTAGATACATACATACGTACATATACGACACGAATTATTTACATGCAATAATGCAGCAAAATTCGAGGGCCTTACACCCTCTCCCCCTTAAAAGAAACTTCGTCCTCGAAGTTAGAACGACACTACTCAAACAAAAGGGGATACTTCTTCTTCATCGCATCCTCAAGCTCCCATGTAGCCTCCACTCGTGAGAAGTTCCGCCATAGGACCTTTACCGATGCAATACTCTTGTTCCGGAGATGCTGAACCTTCCGGTCAAGAATAGCTACTGGTTGCTCGACATACGAAAGATCTGGTTGGATCTCCACTGGCTCATGGCTAATCACATGAGACGGATCTCGGACATACTTCCTGAGCATAGATACGTGGAATACAGGGTGAACGCTAGCCAAAGCTGGGGGTAATGCTAGCTCATATGCCACGCTGCCCAAACGTCTGAGAATCTCATATGGGCCAATGAACCTGGGGCTCAACTTACTATGCCTGCCAAATCTGACGACACCACGAGTAGGCGATATCTTCAAGAAGACATGATCGCCAACCTCGAACTCCAAATCCTTTCTCCTGTTGTCGGCATAACTCTTCTGCCTATCCTGTGCCGCAACAAGCCTCTTCCTGATTAGCTGGATCTTATCCGAAGTTTCCTGAACTAACTCCGGTCCGATCAACTGCCTATCACCAGTCTCCTCCCAACACAACGGAGATCTGCAGGGCCTACCATACAACGCCTCGAATGGAGCCATACCAATACTAGCATGAAAGCTGTTGTTGTATGCGAACTCCACAAGTTGTAAATGACGCTCCCAATCATCCTTCCAATCCAGAACACACGCTCTCAACATATCCTCGAGCGTCTGGATAGTCCTCTCGGACTGTCCATCGGTCTGGGGATGAAAGCCGAACTGAGCTTCAGCTCCGAACCTAAAGCATTCTGAAGACCCTTCCACAGCCTCGAACTGAATCTCGGATCTCGATCCGAAATGATCGACTTCGGCACACCATGCAATCTAATGACACTACTAACATACAATCTAGCTAAACTCTCTACTGACTGCTTCTTCTTCATAGGCAAGAAATGAGCAGTCTTCGAGAATCTATCTACAACTACCCAAATCAAGTCATTGCCCCTTCTAGATCGAGGCAAACCCGAAACGAAGTCCATAGTGACAGCTTCCCACTTCCACACTGGGATATCCATCATCTGCATAAGGCCGGATGGTCGCTGTCGCTCGGCCTTCACTTGCTGACACACTAGACATCTAGACACATAATCCGCAACATCCTTCTTCATGCCGGACCACCAAAATGATCTCTTTAGGTCTTGATACATTTTAGTGTTACCCGGATGAATAGAGAATCGCGATCTGTGAGCCTCTGCTAACACATGCTCACGGACATCTGCTAGATCGGGGACACAAACACGGTGCTGAAATCTGATCACACTGTCCTCATCACGAGCAATGCCCGCCTTGCCCACTAACTCTAAGAGTCTAGGGTCAGCTCCCTGTCGCTCGATCACCTCATCCAAAACCGAGGACCTAAGAGATAACTGAGCTACAAAAGCCTGACATAGCGATGGCTCTAACTCAGTAAACGCGCAAGCCGCATCCTACAACATCTTCCAGTCCTACTGGAGAGATGGCCTCTTTCTACTCAGCGCATCCGCTATGACATTCGCCTTTCCAGGGTGATACTGAAGGTCGAAGTCATAATCCTTCAAGAACTCAATCCATCTCCTCTGCCTCAGGTTAATTCCTTTTGGGAGAAAAGATACTTTAAGCTCTTGTGGTCAGTAAACACCTCAAATCTGACACCATAAAGATAGTGCCTCTAGATCTTTAGTGCATGAACCACTGCTGCGAGCTCTAAGTCATGAGTCGAATAGTTCCTCTCATGCTCCTTCAACTGACGCGAAGCATAAGCCACTACCCTTTCTTGCTGCATGAGCACACAGCCTAAACCAATCTGAGATGCATCCGTGTAGATAGCAAAGCCCTCTACACCGCTCGGTAAAACTAACACCGGGGCTGACGTGAGCTTAGTCTTCAATAATTGAAAACTACTCTCACACTTCTCGGACCAAACAAACATCACTCCCTTTCTGGTAAGCTGAGTCAAAGGGGCGGCGATGGATGAAAAACCCTCAATGAATCGCCGATAGTAACAGCTAACCAAATAAAACTACGAATCTCTGAAGGGGTCTTGGGAATCTCCCAATCCATAACTGCTGGACCTTGCTAGATCAACTGCAACACCAGCGCCGGAGATAACATGCCCGAGGAAATGAACCTCACGCAACCAAAAATCGCACTTGCTGAACTGGCATACAGCTTATGCTCATGGAGAACCTCTAACACTACCCTCAAATGCTGACGGTGGGTGGCCTCATCCGGAGAGTAGACCAACACATCGTCAATAAACACTACGACAAAGCTATCTAGGTAAGGCCTAAACACCCTGTTCATGAGATCCATGAACGCTGCAGGGGCATTGGTCAATCCGAAAGGAAGGACCAAGAACTCATAATGTCCATAACGGGTTCTAAATGCCGTCTTGGACACATTCTCACTCCGAATCCTCAACTGATGATAACCAGATCGTAAATCAATCTTAGAAAAGACTGATGCCTCTCGCAACTGGTCAAACAAATCATCAATACGAGGTAAGGGATACCTGTTCTTCACAGTCACCTGGTTCAACTTCCTATAGTTAATGCATAACCTAAGTGACCTGTCTTTCTTCTTGACGAACAATACAGGTGCGCCCCAAGGGGAAACACTAGGGCGAATAAATCCCTTATCAAGCAACTCTTGCAACTGCCTCCTCAACTCGGCTAACTCCGCATGTGCCATCCGATATGGAGCCTTTGAGATAGGAGAGGTGCCCGGAAGCAACTCTATGGTAAACTCTATCTCTCTATCCGGTGGCAAACCAGACAAGTCATTAGGAAAGACATCTGGAAAATCCTGCACTACCTTAATCTCTGCAAGAGTAGGTGACTCATCAGCCTCTGGCACTAACACCACGCTGGCAAGAAAAGCGTCACAACCCTTGTTCACCATGCGCATCGCCTTCATGGCAGAGATGACCATCTTTCCCGCCCAGTTCCTTGGCAAGGGGTGAGAGAACTCGTCCTCACCAGGAATGCGAAAAACGATCCTCTTCCAACGACAATCCACTAACGCATAGTGCTCCTCTAGCCAATCCAAACCAAGAATAGCATCATAGTCCTTCATCTTTAGCAAGAAGAAACACCCATCTAGGACTCTATCCTCAATGCACACAGGTAACGACGGAATACACTTCCTAGTCGATACCGTACCCGCAGGGGTGTGCACAGACAAAGGGACCTCTAAATCCTCAGACTATATACCTGACTCTAGGGCTAACTGCCTAGCGAACCGCTCGGAAATGAACGAGTGAGTAGCAACCGTATCAAACAAAACCCGAGCGTGCACACCTAAAAGCAAAATCGTACTTCGTTGACATGCTCCGCCTGCTCGGCGTCCTCGCGAGCTAAAGCAAACACTCGAGCTGGGGCTCGAGGCCTTCCTGGTCTTCCTGTAACTGGCGCGGCTGCCGCTACTGCTGAGGCTGGCGCTCCGCGCTGTACTCCTTACTGAAGTCTTGGGCAATCTTTGATCTTGTGGTCGCTGCTCCCGCACTTCAAGCATCTACCCGCTACCAACCAACACTCGGAACCACCGTCTGTCTTCCCATAGTGGGGACACTCTTCTTCACGCCAGGGGAACGTACAGAAGGTACCTGAGAACTGCCAACTGCCACGGGTCGTTGCTGTGTCGGGTACACCGCTTTCTTCTTGTCTTGCCGCTGGAATGTCGCTGCTGGCCTCTTCTGCGAAGCCTTCTTTTTCTCCAGATATTGCTCCATTTCTCCCTCCTTCCTACAGGCAGCACTGAGGGCCTCGTCCAACGTGCAGTGATCAAACGCCACAAGCCTCGTCCGCAGTGATGGCTTGAGTCCCATCACAAACTTCTTGGTCTTCCTCCGCTCGTCTGCCACGATATGAGGTGCATATTTAGAAAGTTCAGAAAATCTTGCCTCATATTCCAGCACGGTCATGGAGCCTTGAGCCAAAGATAGAAATTCTTGCTCCATCCGATCATGCACATGCTCGGGGACGAACTTGGCTCGCAAGAGCCTCACAAACTCGTCCCAAGCAACGTCGATAGCTCTGTCCTCAAATCGGTTACGCAGCAATGAAGCCCACCATACATCAGCTCTTTCCTGCAATACACCTTCGTAAGCTCCAACCAACAGTTCTAACTAAACAAAACATACAATCATACAAAATCAACACATACCTGTAGCATGTAGGTGGCCAATGTAACCTTATCCTCCTCTGCACACCTGATGGCTCGGAAGATCTTCTCTATCTCCCTCATCCAGCTTTCTGCCAACAAAGGATCGCTCTCCCCCTTAAAAGAGGGTGGCAGCATCCTCTTGAATCTCTCCATGGTAGAAGGTCCACCATGGTCCTGAGCTGGTACTTGAGCCTGCTACAGTGCACATCAAGCAATATACAATCAACATAATATCACATAAGCATTTAAAACAGGCTATTAATCATTTTATTAGTCTAACCTGAGCCTCCAACTGTGCCTGGAGTGCTGCCTCGGTATGAGCCTGCATCTGCATGGCTTGCACCAGACCTTGCATGAATACTCCATAGTCCACAGGTGGCGGTGGGGGAAGTACAGGGCCTTGCAGTGCCGGGGCCTGCTGCTCCGCCCGCTCGTCACGTCGCGGCTCGTCCTCACGGGCCGGCGCTCCGCCACGCCTACCTCTCGAAGCCATGGCTGTAATAAAATTTCAGGCACCATTAGAGCTAGGTCACTATGTTTCCTAACCATTTTCTTATCTATTTTTCATTCCTTATTAATCAATTCTACACATGTGGACATACTTAACATGTAATGGGGATGATGACTTATGTATATTCATGTGCAATCTCAACCGGTCGCTCTGATACCAATCTCTGTGGCGACCCTCATTATACCGGTACGGTTATACCAACCCACGTCGGTATAGCGAGCGTTGCCACAGCGGGACATTTACCCAACAATACATTCAGCTGAGATACACGTGAATATAAGAACAGAGTTGCGGAAGTAAAGAACTACTGTCTTCATTCATTCATCATCCACATTTAGCATACA
Source organism: Colocasia esculenta (assembly GCA_014218235.1). Lineage (NCBI taxonomy): Eukaryota > Viridiplantae > Streptophyta > Magnoliopsida > Alismatales > Araceae > Colocasia > Colocasia esculenta. The sequence goes on along the minus strand of JACBKR010000134.1, from coordinate 54,886 downwards.
TGAAATTGCAATAACATTAAAGAACTTAAAAGTTCACATAATTTAAATTGCTGAAAATTTAATACATAGATGTCCACCATTATACATTCTTTCCATGATAACGCTAATACAACGTTGAGTCCGTCTCCACCGTCTCCTCCAACGGTGCCACCACACCAACTACACCTGTACGCCGAAGCATGTAGTGAGTCTAAAGACTCAGCAAGTAACACCACTCATACCATACACGTACATGTCATAGTAGGCTCTACACACACCATTGCAAAAACTCAACATGTATCATGCTTAACGTTTGAAATGAATAACCAACCATGATAATTCTATAAGTAAACACATGATGCATGCTTTCAGATTTCCTTATCAAGATAAATTCCTAACACGTGCTTTCTAATCATTCCTACTCATGAAATTCTACTTTGCATTTTAACTAAAACATGAAAGCACTTAGCATGATTATCCTACGTACATGAAACAAAACACACCTAGCATGGGATCTACACATTCTTGTGCATGTACACGAACATTTTACATACTTTAACTTGCTGGTTTTCACATGATTTAGCAACCATAACCCTACACATGAGATCTACGATGTTATTTAAAATACAACATGTGAACAACCAAACATGAAATTTTGTGCACATACTTGTTAATTGTCCCTAGCATGGATTCTAGGCATCTTACACATATAAACATGACCCTAACGTAATGAAGCTACTGATTTAACATGGTTTCAGATTTGTCACAACATGGATTACAATATCATATCCTCACATTTTGGTCTCACATTTTCTTTACACGAATTCCAATTCACATAAATTGCACTTTACACGTACACATTACACATTGTTCACTTTCACCTTAACACATTTACACATTCACATTTACACTTTCACATTTAGTGCAATGACACATAGTCCAAACCGCCAAAGAAGGACACAACACATCACATCACATAGACGCCATCTAGGCAATACAATGGCGACTCTTGGACTGCGCAGACCGGGAGAACGAGTCTCCACCTAACCAGTGGTACTTGTCCACCTCCAGGATTTCCCCCTAATGCCCTTAGGGCACTTACACATTGAACCTTCTCAGGGGGACTTTTCCTGATACGGTTCCACTACCCTCTACGGAAGCAGTGTCACATTTGGCACAATTTTCACATTACACATTTTTACCGATTTTACACATGGTTTACACATGTCACTCTCTTTCTATTCACTTTCTCTCTCACATTCACACTTCTCTGTTTTCCTAACATGACACTACAGATTTCAAAATCTACATACAGGTAAATATCACCGATCAGGTCGGATTACACCTAAATCGAATTGTTTTACATGGGCATGCATAAATTCACATTTACATGGAAAAATTCATATTACATTAAATACTGGTCCAAATGACCTGAAACTTTAACCACATGTTAATTTCGTTTTTAGGATTCCTCATGCAAATTTTCAGATTTTTTTGAACCTAAACGAAATTTCAAAAATTCAAACATCCATTTCTCATGCCATCTACCATTCAACTTAACATGGAATTGTACACAAATCACCATCTTAGCAGCTTACTGTCTAAACCCTAGCATGCATGGAAATACGGAACTCATTTCCGAATTTTTTGGACAATCCATTAATTTATGGAAGTTTTATCATGACCTAGCATGATCACTATTTTTCCTAAACAAATTTTGCAATAATTCACACAAGCATGGGAATAATCTCAGAAATTTAGAACAGGGACTGAACCTCACATGCATAATCCTCACAAATTAGGGCATTTAGACTTGTCCTAAATCATGCAAACATGGTTAACAAGATTAAAACTCATCACATATGTATCTTCATGAAATAATTAAGTCCTATCGTTCGTGATAATCCACCCACGCACCACATCCATCACATCCACAATATACATAGCATATAAATAATTTACAGTATATCCTCATCGTGAAACATATCGAAAATAGTCGTATAGAAGGGCAGAACAGGTCACTGTTCTGTCCAGATGAACTTGGCGGCGGTCTCTGGCCGGTAATTCACTGTCAACAGCATAGTCGATGGACGCTAAGCATGATCTTAGCGGCAAGGGACATTGCTGTCAATGTCAGGTATGTGCAGAACACAGACCCGAGCTCCAAAGATGGGGTTTATTTGGGGGTCTAGGACACGAGGGAAAATACATAAAATTTGTAAAACCCACCTAGACACATACAGGGACGTTATGAGTAGGGTACTTGACTTTAGAAAAATACACCAATGGATCTAGGGCTCGGTGAAACTCTCCTTGGGCTATCCCAAGAAGCTCTTAGAAACGCTTTACTCTGGGTTCCTAAGCAGTCTCCACAGCAAGTCGAGGTCGGGGAAGCCTCCCTCGATGATCCAGCAAGCTCCTTGTTGCAGCAGAACCCCGGAACAAGCTTTAGATCTTCAGTTTTAGGTTTGCAAAGGTGGGGTTTTCCTCAGTCAGAAAATAGGGTTTCTTCTCTTCTTTCTCTTTTGTAAAAAGGCAAGGAGAAGGGTTGGGGAAGCAAATTCGAGTTTAGATATATGGGAGAGGCTTCTCTCCCACGCACAGGGTGACATGATGGCTCTCATACCGTTGGGAGACAGCTCCCCAATGGGTGAGTTGCCTTGGTTCCGGAATTTCTGGCTCTGCAACGCATGCAGGTCAGAGAAGTTGGCGTCCACATCGTTGGACGCTGGGATTAGTGTTGGTGTCCATGGGGTTGACGCTGACACCACGTCAACGTCAATGGGATTGACGCCAATCTGGCCTTCGGCCAGAAGTCTAAAACATGCAGAAACCCATGCACATCATGCATATTTACATGTAATATCTATATAGTTTGTGCACACACTACCATCAAGCAATACATACATTATTTATACCTAAGCTATACACATACACACATAAGTATACCACTAATACATACGTAGATACATTCATACGTACATATACGACACGAATTATTTACATGCAATAATGCAGCAAAATTCGAGGGCCTTACACAAGGTGGATCTTTCCTTGATGTACATTAGTGTCTCGTCCCTGATTAGTGTTACATGATCGTGCTCGTGCGTGCTTGCTTGCTTGCGTGATATGGCCATCATGCATTTATTGCAATTAGTGATATCTTGCGTTCTTGAAAGCTATTGACATCAAGTGAAATCTTACGTGCTTGTACAAAATGATCTATTGCTAGTTCTATCTTGTTATATCATTCAAAATCTTGCTCTATCATGATCACTCTATCTTGCTTGTTTCATGTTTTAATGATTTTTATTCGTACTTGCATATCAAGACATCCATCGTTCTTACCTAGTTCTAAATTATTAATCACATACATCATTGCTCGCACATTGAGATATAAATCCTACTGGGCTAGTTTCCTCATCCCCTACTTTTAACAATTCAAGGTGATTATGAAATACAGGAAGAGGAGCAAGTCGAGGATGGGAATGCGTCCGAGTGATGAGCGTCCCAACACTTGAGTCTATCTATAGTTAGTTTGCTTTGAGTGTTAGATTCATGTAGTAGGTAGTGAGGAATAAATGTACTTTTCCTTTTATTGAGTCTTAGTCCTGTATTAGTTACCTTTGATACATTGAGATGAGATTTGAATACAATTTCATTTGAGTTCAATATTTGGGCCCTATTATGATGTTGTGTTGATACACATCTAATGCGTGCTAGCTAGAGGCTTATTTACTGACTGTCCACATCTTGGGATATCGACTGAAATTATCTGAATTAATATCTGCTACGTAATTTTCAGGACGTGACAGTTATAACATTTATAACCTGGTGGTGTAGGTTGCCTGGCTGTACTCTGCTGCGATTCCTCTACCTTTGGCCTATATCCACACCCCTGCTGAAACATCTTCTGGCAACCTCCTCCTCGACCTCTTAATATTTTCATCAATTTTGAACCCCACTTGCTGAAACCTGAGAAAGATGGTCCCGCTGGCGCCATTCCTTTACTAATCCCCGAAGACTGCTGGGGTAGCTGGAAACTACCCAAACCTGTTTCTCCCGACTGACGAGCTCAAACAGACCTCTCCAGTGTGGCTGCTCTCTGACCTGCTTCTTCTACAGTTCTGCACATAAGTGATATCACTGCATTTTGTAGCTCAGTCCTCAATCCTCGAATGAAATATTCCGTCAGTTCGCACACGCCATTTTTATCCACCCGGTCGTGTCGGAGAGAACGACACATTGATCGGATCCCATTTTGGGATTTTGGACCCCCGGGTTGCGTATTTTGATCCTTTAGACTTGGGTTATTTTTAGAGTAGTCATTTGATCGTCTAACCCAATCCAGGAATCCAATTCAGATTTCGTCAGTTTGCACACGTCACTTTCACCCACCCGATCATGTCGGAGTGAACAGCACACCGATCAGATCCCTATTTGGGTTTTTGGACCCCCGAGTTGCTTGGTCTGATCCTTTACCTTCGGTATTTTTTAGATTAGTCATTTGAACGCCCAACCCAAATTGGGAATCCAATTTGGATTCCATCGGTTTGCACACGTCAATTTCACCTGACAGGTCGTGTCGAAGTGAACAGCACGTCGATCGGATCCCATTTTGGGATTTTGGACCCTTGGGTTGTGTGTTTTCATCCTTTAGATGGGTTTTTTTTAGATTAGTCATTTGAACGCCAAACCCAATCTGGGAATCCAATTGGGATTCTGTTAGTTCGCACACATCACTTTCCCACATGGTCATGTCTGTCACGCCACAACGCGGAATATCGGAGCGCGAAGGCAGTTGCAAGAAAAGGTATAGAGCGTATACTAGACATCAAACCATTAGACACTTAATAATACTAAAGCAAATCTTTCTCATTAATAATTTTCCAAATGTCTAGTTACAACCACTAATATCAGAGCCATTCTATAGGGCCCAATTACATTGCAATAAAAGGAAATAACTAACTACAACTCTAAGATAACATAATGACTCAAGGGTACTCCTGGCTTAACTCTTGGTCATTCCCTTCCTCGTGAGTGTATGTGTCATCCTCGGTCTCACTTGAGAACACAACATCAAACAACGTAGGGTGAGCGATAACGCCCAGTAGGACTTAAGTCTCAGGCTCAAGCAAGCTTTAAATAATTAGTGCATTAAATGGCAGAGTAACTAAAGATAGAGAGAGTTATGTAAAGTAGAGAAAGTAAGAGCACAAGTAACATGGTTCAAATAGCAGATGAATCAAGTATAGTACAACGAATAAGATCAAGTCATGATATAAAGCAACACAACAACACGATGGCAAATAACGTCAACATCAAGCAATAACAAGCAACATGTATAGCAAGGAGAGAGAAAGTAGTTGGCCATATAGAGAGTAAATTGCACTTTGATTGATTTTCTTATGAATCGAAATAGTCTGGCACTTTTGACTAACTTTCGTCAATCGAGATAGTAATTGCACTTTGGTTATCCGAAGATAGCCGGGAGAGAGTATAGCACTTGTTTGTCAAAAGACAACGAGAGAATATAGCACTTTGTGTTGATTGTCTTAGATAATCTTGATAGTATGGCACTTGGATGTAATGCCGACATCCTGATCATTTAACTCCCGCGGGCAAATGGCACTTTTGGGCGCTCCCCCAGGACCTGATCGGGCCCTATTGCGCTGGCATTGGTTATATTGTTTATCTTTAGACAATCAATTAATGGCCAATTTGAGAGTACCAAGAAATGGATAAGAGCACTAGATGAATAGATGAGATAGTAGAGTGAATGTGAATAGGTGAGAGCTAGTGGACAATTGCGCGTAACACGACGAGTAAACAGGCGATAGTAACAGTTCCACAACACGCGCACGTCGTATTGGCAGTCAGGTGGAATTCACGATCTTCCCGCTGGCCATGTTATGCACAAGCCCAGAGGTCCGACGTGATTCAAGGTAAGAGTGAACTTCTAATAGCCGTTTAGATCATATCGATCCCTAAAGGGGTAATGGGTGTTCGGGTACAACCGGCTCGTCGACCATGTGGGAATCCATGATCAGAGGAGACTTACGGAGGCCTTGTGCAAGGGTTCACTAGTCCGGCGAAAGGAATATCCGACGGAGAGTTCACCACAAGCCAAGAAAAATGTGTATATAAAACAGGTGCTCGACGTTCTAGAGGAATTCTAGAACAGTGGAGCGTCGATATCGGTATTATAAACAACGCAAGAAACGAATACAAGTCCTTTAAAATAGGGCAATTAAAGTACTTTATTTCAAAAAATTACCAGGTACATTATGAGATATTTTCTGCAAGATTTCAGCCATAAATGGATGGTTTATGTGTGTGCAAGTGCAAGAGGAATCATAGATAGAAATAAGTCGTGAAGATGTATTTAAAATTATTCAATATTGCTCCATTTTTAGGCAAGGTTTTGACTGGGGGTATAACTGTAAAAAGGCGTAAGGATTATTTAGAAAGTGACAGAAATATTTTTATGGGTTTTTCACCAAAATTCTTGTGAAGGCGACATAGGCCAGTACAGATTGCGACAGGGGTAGGCAGATCGCGACATGGGTACTGTCGCGACGGCCTTGTGAACGCGACAGAGGCGGGAAAGGGTCACGACAAGATAGACACATTACCTGTCGCTTTCTGAACGCGACGGGTAGACTGTCGCAATCAACCTCTAGAAGGCGACATATCGGCCCGTCGCAATCTGGTGGTCTGTGCCTGGATCTGACAGGAATCAGATCAGGCTTTCGATTGCGGGCCAACTTGAATCAAATTGATACAGGATCATTTAGAAAATCATAACTAATTATATACATGATGAAAAATCACGAAATCAGTGGCAAATGATACTAGACATGCGAGAGTACTTCCAGTAAATAGGAATTCGAGAGAGAGCATGGTTTGAATAGGGTTTGAGAACGAACAAGAACAAGTAACATAGAACATGACACAGGGAGCAAGATGGATTTAAATCGAGTAACATGCTCAACAGAAATTAGGGCTTTCGAGGTCAAAATATCCCTAACTAGATTAAGTATTTACAAAAAAAAAAATCATAGCATGGGATCAAGTATACAAGGAGATATGGATTTAACATGATGTCTCGGGGTTATCATGTTAGCAGAACTTCAAAAATTAGGAACAAAAGATAGGATGGATGGAAAAATACGAAACTTGGGGGTTTCGTTCAAGAGGGTAGGAAGAACCTACAGAAAACGTTTCATGGTTTATGCTTGTGAGAATGCCTACCTTTGACTCGATTTGTCTTCTAGGGCTGGAACTTGAAGAATAAGGGAGGAAGCTTCAAGCACTTCTTCTCTTCACGAAATCCTCTCCTCCTTACCCTCTTCTCCACGTCCAGCAACTCTTGGCAACGAGCTAGGGTTGGCCAAGAGAGTTTAAGAGGTGTTTTATGCATGTATGTATTTCTATTCCTACTACTACTCTAATTCCTCTTAAATTACGAAATTTCCTTACTCCCACCTTCCTTCCTTGCTTTCCAATCTCTATTTAGACTTGGAAAAGATCCAAATTCGTGCTAACCCATATGGGTAGGTTTAGGAATCCAATTCCAACTCTAACTTCCTATTTAATGCATTAAATACCCATTTTCTATTAGGTAATAATTTAGTTACGAATTTAGAATATTTTCCTATTATTCTCCCTTTGTAAATTCATATTTTTGACCCAATAAATTCTAGAAGATTCATTAAGCAAAGCCCATTACTCTTTTCCATCTAATGGGTTTTATTAAATGCTCTTTTCGTTTATATATTCATTTAGCTAGATTTTAATTCTTTATTTATTTTTTTTTTTTAAAAAAAAATCAGGTTGCTACATGTCGGAGTGAACGACATGTCAATCAGATCCCTATTTGGGATTTTGGACCCCCGAGTTGCTTGTTCTATTTTTCTACCTTGGGTATTTTTTAAATTAGTCATTTGAACGCCCAACCCAAACCAGGAATCCAATTCGAGTTCTGTCAGTTCGCACAAGTCAATTTCAGCTACTCAGTCATGTCGGGGCGAACGACACGTCGATCAGATCCCATGTTGGGATTTTGGCCCCCAGGTTGCGTGTTTTGATCCTTTAGACTTGGGTTTCTTTAAGATTAGTCATTTGAATGCCCAACCCAACCCGGGAATCCAATTCGGATTCTGTCAGTTTGCACACGTCAATTTCACCCACCCGTTCGTGTCACAGCGAACCACACCTCGATCGGATCCCATTTTGCGATTTTGGACCCTCGGGTTGCGTGTTTTAATTCTTTATACTTGGGGTTTTTTTTAGATTAGCCATTTTAACGACCAACCCAATCCGAGAATCCAATTCAGATTCCGTCAGTTCGCACACTTCATTTTCACCCACCCGATCGTGTCGGACTGAACGACACGTCGATCGGATCCCATTTTGGGATTTTGGACCCCCCGGATTGCGTGTTCTGATCCTTTAGACTTGGGTTTTTTTTAGATTAGTCATTTGAAAGCCCAACCCAAACCAGGAATCCAATTCGGATTCTGTCAGTTTGCACACGCCAATTTCACCTACCTAATTGTGTCGTAGCGAATGACACGTCGATCGGATGCCATTTTGGGATTTTGGACCCCGGGTTGCATGTTTTGATCCTTTAGACTTGGATTTTTTTTAGATTAGTCATTTGAACGCCCAACCCAAACGGGAATCCAATTCGGATTCCGTTAGTTCGCACACGTCACTTTCCCACCCGGTCGTGTCGGAGCAAATGACACGCCGATCAGATCCCTATTTGGGATGTTGGACCCCCGAGTTGCTTTTTCTAATCCATTACCTTGGGTATTTTTTAGATTAGTCATTTGAACGCCAACCCAAACCGGGAATCCAATTTTGATTCCGTCAATTCGCACGTCAATTTCACCTACCTCGTCATATCGGGGGGAACGACACGTCGATCGGATCCCATTTTGGGACTTTGGACCCATGGGTTGCGTGTTTTGATCCTTTAGACTACGATTTTTTTTAGATTAGTCATTTGAATGCCTAACCAATCCGAGAATCCGATTCGGATTCCGTCAGTTCGCACACGTCATTTTTACCCACTCGGTCGTGTCGGAGTGAAGGACACGTCGATCGGATCCCATTTTGGGATTTTAGACCCCCGGGTTGCGTGTTTTGATCCTTTAGACTTGGGTTTTTTTTAGATAAGTCATTTGAAAGCCCAACCCAAACCGGGAATCCAATTCGGATTCTGTCAGTTTGCACACGTCATTTCCCCTACCTGGTTGTGTCGGAGCGAACGACACGTCAATCGGATCCCATTTTGGGATTTTGGACCCCGGGTTGCATGTTTTGATCCTTTAGACTTGGGTTTTTTGTAGATTAGTCATTTGAACGCCCAACCCAATCCGGGAATCCAATTCAGATTCCGTCAGTTCGCACACATCACTTTCCCACCCGGTTGTGTCGGAGCGAACGACACACCGATCAGATCCCTATTTGGGATGTTGGACCCCCGAGTTGCTTGTTCTAATCCATTACCTGGGTATTTTTTAGATTAGTCATTTGAACGCCCAACCGAAATTGGGAATCCAATTTGGATTCTGTCAGTTCGCTCGTCAATTTCACCTACCTGGTCATGTCGGGGCAAACGACACGTCGATCAGATCCCATTTTGGGATTTTGGACCCCCGGATTGCTTGTTTTAATCCTTTAGACTTCGATTTTTTTTAGATTAGTCATTTGAATGCCCAACCCAATCCGAGAATCCGATTCGGATTCCGTCAGTTTGCACACGTCATTTTTATCCACCCAGTCGTGTCGGAGCGAACGACAAATCGATCGAATCCCATTTTGGGATTTTGCACCCCCGGTTGCGTATTTTGATCCTTTAGACTTGGGTTATTTTTAGATTAGTCATTTGATCGTCCAACCCAATCCGGGAATCCAATTCGGTTTCCGTCAGTCCGCACACGTCAGTTTCACCCACCCGGTCGTGTCAGAGTGAACAACACACCGATCAGATCCCTATTTGGGATTTTGGACCCCCGAGTTGCTTGTTCTGATCCTTTACCTTTGGTATTTTTTAGATTAGTCATTTGAACACCCAAACCAAATTGGGAATCCAATTTGGATTTCGTCGGTTTGCACACATCAATTTCACCTGCCTGGTCGTGTCGAAGTGAACAGCACGTCGATCGGATCCCATTTTGGGATTTTGGTCCCTTTGGTTGCGTGTTTTCATCCTTTAGACGGGTTTTTTTTAGATTAGTCATTTGAACGCCAAACACAATCTGGGAATCCAATTCTAATTCTGTAAGTTCGCACATGTCACTTTCCCACACGGTCATGTCAGAGAGAACGGCATGCCAATCAGATCCCTATTCGGGATTTTGGACCCCCGAGTTGGTTGCTCTAATCCTTTACCTTGGGTATTTTTTAGATTAGTCATTTGAACGCCCAACCCAAACCGGGAATCCAATTCGAGTTCGGTCAAATCGCACAAGTCAATTTCACCTACTCGGTCATGTCGGGGCGAACGACACGTCGATCAGATCCCATTTTGTGATTTTGGACCCCCGGATTGCGTGTTTTGATCCTTTAGACTTGGTTTTTTTAGATTAGTCTTTTGAATGCCCAACCCAATCCGGGAATCCAATTCGGATTCCGTCAGTTCGCACACGTCAATTTCACCCACCCGTTCGTGTCGGAGCGAACCGCACCTCGATCGGCACCATTTTAAGATTTCTTACCCCCGGGTTGCGTGTTTTAATTATTTATACTTGGTGTTTTTTTTAGGTTAGCCATTTGAACTCCCAACCCAATTCGGGAATCCAATTAAGATACCGTCAGTTCGCACACTTCATTTTCACCCACCCGATCGTGTCGTACTGAATGACACGTCGATCGGATCCTATTTTGGGATTTTGGACCCCCGGGTTGCGTGTTTTGATCCTTTAGACTTGGGTTTTTTTGAGATTAGTCATTTGAAAACCCTACCCAAACTGGAAATCCAATTCGGATTATGTCAGTTTGCACACGTCAATTTCACCTACCTAGTCGTGTCGGAGCGAACGACACGTCGATCGGATACCATTTTGGGATTTTGGACCCTCGATTTGCATGTTTTGATCCTTTAGACTTGGGTTTTTTTTTAGATTAGTCATTTGAATGCCCAACCCAATTCGGGAATCCAATTCGGATTCTGTCAGTTCGCACACGTCACTTTCCCACCAAGTCGTGTCGGAGCGAACGACACGCCGATCAGATCCCTATTTGGGATGTTGGACCCCCGATTGATTGTTCTAATCCTTTACCTTGGGTATTTTTTAGATTAGTCATTTTAACGCCCAACCCAAACCGGGAAACCAATTTGGATTCCGTCAGTGCACACGTCAATTTCACCTACCTGGTCGTGTCGAAGTGAACGGCACGTCGATCAGATCCCATTTTAGGATTTTGAACCCCTAGGTTGCGTGTTTTGATCCTTTAGACTTGGATTTTTTTTAGATTAGTCATTTGAACGCCAAAGCCAATCTGGGAATCCAATTCGAATTCCGTCTTTCCCACACGGTCGTGTCGGAGCGAACGACACGCCAATCAGATCCCTATTTGGGATTTTGGACCCCCGAGTTGCTTGTTCAAATCCTTTACCTTGGGTATTTTTTAGATTAGTCATTTGAACGACCAACCCAAACCGGGAATCCAATTCGAATTCCGTCAGTTCGCACAAGTCAATTTAACCAACTCAGTCATGTCGGGGTGAACGGCACATCGATCAGATCTCATTTTGGGATTTTGAACCCCGGGATGCGTGTTTTGATACTTTAGACTTGGGTTTTTTTTTAGATTAGTCATTTGAATGCCCAACACAATCCGGGAATCCAATTCGGATTCTGTCAGTTCGCACACGTCAATTTCACGCACCCGTTCGTGTCGGAGCGAACCGCACATCGATCGGATCCCATTGTGGGATTTTGGACCCCCGGGTTGCGTGTTTTAATTCTTTAGACTTGGTTTTTTTTTTAGATTATCCATTTGAACGCCCAACCCAATCCGGAATCCAATTCAGATTCCGTCAGTTCGCACAACTCATTTTCACCCACCCAGTCGTGTCGGAGCGAACAACACATCGATCGGATCCCATTTTGGGATTTTGGACACCCGGGTTGCGTGTTTTGATCCTTTACACTTGGGTTTTTTTTAGATTAGTCATTTGAAAACCCAACCCAAACCGGGAATCTAATTCGGATTCTATTAGTTTGCACACGTCAATTTGACATACTTGGTTGTGTCGGAGCGAACGACACGTCAATCGGATCCTATTTTGGGATTTTGGACCCCCGGTTGCATGTTTTGATCCTTTAGACTTGGGTTTTTTGTAGATTAGTCATTTGAACGCCTAACCCAATTCGGGAATCCAATTCGGATTCCGTCAGTTCGTACACGTCACTTTCCCACCCGGTTGTGTCGGAGCGAACGACAGGCCGATCAGATCCCTATTTGGGATGTTGGACCCCCGAGTTGCTTGTTCTATTCCATTACCTTGGGTATTTTTTAGATTACTCATTTGAACGCCCAACCCAAACCGGGAATCCACTTTGGATTCTGTCAGTTCGCACGTCAATTTCACCTACCTGGTCCTGTCGGGGCGAACGACACGTCGATCGGATCCCATTTTGGGATTTTGGACCCCCAGGTTGCGTGTTTTGATCCTTTAGACTTTGATTTTTTTTAGATTAGTCATTTGAATGCCTAACCCAATCCGAGAATCCGATTCAGATTCCGTCAGTTCGCACACGTCATTTTTACCCACCCGGTCGTGTCGGAGCGAACGACACATCGATCGGATCCCATTTTAGGATTTTGGACCCCCGAGTTGCGTATTCTGATCCTTTAGACTTGGGTTATTTTTAGATTAGTCATTTGATCGCCCAACCCAATCCGGGAATCCAATTCGGATTCCGTCAGTTCGCACACATCACTTTCACCCACCCGGTCGTGTCGGAGTGAACAGCACACCGATCATATCCCTATTTGGGATTTTGGACCCCCGAGTTGCTTGTTCTGATCCTTTACCTTGGGTATTTTTTAGATTAGTCATTTGAACGCCCAACCCAAACTGGGAATCCAATTTGGATTCCGTTGGTTTCCACACGTCAATTTCACCTAACTGGTCGTGTCGATGTGAACAGCACGTCGATCGGATCCGATTTTAGGATTTTGGTCCCTTGGGTTGCGTGTTTTCATCCTTTAGAGTTGGGTTTTTTTTAGATTAGTCATTTGAACGCCAAACCAAATATGGGAATCCAATTCGGATTCCGTCAGTTCGCACACGTCACTTTCCCACAAAGTTGTGTCGGAGCAAATGGCACGCCAATCAGATCCCTATTTGGGATTTTGGACCCCCGAGTTGCTTGTTCTAATCCTTTACCTTGGGTATTTTTTAGATTAGTCATTTGAATGCCCAACCCAAACTGGGAATCCAATTCGGATTTCGTCAGTTCGCATAAGTCAATTTCACTTACCCGGTCATATCGGGGCGAATGACAAGTCGATCGGATCCCATTTTCAGATTTTGCACCCCCGAGTTACGTGTTTTGATCCTTTAGACTTGGGTTTTTTTTATATTAGTCATTTGAATGCCCAACCCAATCCGGGAATCCAATTTGGATTCCGTTAGTTGGCACACGTCAATTTCACCCACCTGTTCTTGTCGGAGTAAACCGCACGTCGATCGGATCACATTTTGGGATTTTGGACCCCCGGGTTGCATGTTTTAATTCTTTAGACTTGGGTTTTTTTTAGATTATCCATTTGAATGCCGAACCCAATCAGGGAATCCAATTCAGATTCCGTCAGTTCGCACACGTCATTTTCACCCACCCGGTCGTGTCGGAGTGAACAACACATCGATCAGATCCCATTTTGGGATTTTGGACCCCTGGGTTGCGTGTTTTGATCCTTTAGACTTGGGTTTTTTTAGATTAGTCATTTGAACGCCCAACCCAAACCGGGAATCCAATTCGGATTCTGTCAGTTTGCACATGTCAATTTCACCTACCTGGTCATCTCGGAGAGAACGACACGCGATCGGATCCCATTTTGGGATTTTGGACCCCCAGGTTGCTTGTTTTGATCCATTAGATTGGGTTTTTTTTAGATTAGTTATTTGAACCCCCAACCCAATCCGGGAATCCAATTCGGATTCCGTCAGTCGCACACGTCACTTTCCCACCCGGTCATCTCAGAGCGAACGATACGCTGATCTGATCCCTATTTGGGATGTGGACCCCCGAGTTGCTGTTCTAATCCATTACCTTGGTTATTTTTTAGATTAGTCATTGAACGCCCAACCCAAACCGGGAATCCAATTTGGATTCCGTCAGTTCGCACGTCAATTTCACCTACCTGGTCGTGTCGGGGCGAACGACAAGTCGATCGGATCCCATTTTGGGATTTTTGACCCCGGGCTGCGTGCTTTGATCCTTTAGACTTCGGTTTTTTTTAGATTAGTCATTTGAAGGCCCAACCAAATCAGAGAATCCGATTCAGATCCGTTAGTTCGAACATTTCATTTTTACACACCCGGTCATGTCGGAGCGAACGACACGTCGATCAGATACCATTTTGGGATTTTAGACCCTCGGGTTGCGTGTTTTGATCCTTTACACTTGGGTTGTTTTTAGATTAGTCATTTGATCGCCCAACCCATTCCGAGAATCCAATTCGGATTCCGTCAGTTCGCATACGTCACTTTCACCCCCACCCGGTCATGTCGGAGTGAACAGCACACCGATCAGATCCCTATTTCAGATTTGGACCCCCAATTTGCTTGTTTTGATCCATTACCTGGATATTTTTTAGATTAGTCATTTGAACGCCCAACCCAAACTGGGAATCCAATTTGGATTCCATCGGTTTGCACGCATCTATTTCACCTACCTGTCATGTCGAAGTGAACAGCACGTCGATCGGATCCCATTTTAGGATTTTGGTCCCTTGGGTTGCGTGTTTTCATCCTTTAGACTTGGGTTTTTTTAGATTAGTCATTTGAACGCCAAACCTAATCTGGAATCCAAATCGGATTCCGTCAGCTCGCACACGTAACTTTCCCACAAGGTCGTGTCGGACGAACGACACGCTAATCATATCCCTATTTAGGATTTTGGAACCCCGAGTTGGTTTTCAAACCTTTACCTTGGGTATTTTTTAGATTAGTATTTAAACGCCCAACCCAAACTGGGAATCCAATTCGGATTTCGTCAGTTCGCATACGTCAATTTCACCGTACCCAGTCATGTCGAGTGAACGACACATCGATCGGATCCCTTTTTGGGATTTTGGACCCCCGAGTTTCGTGTTTTGTTCCTTTAGACTTGGGTTTTTTTTAGATTAGTCATTTGAATGCCCAACCCAATCCGGGAATCCAATTCAGATTCCGTCAGTTCGCACACGTCATTTTCACCCACCCGGTCGTGTCGTACTAAACAACACTCGATCAGATCCCATTTTGGGATTTTGGACCCCTGGGTTGCGTGTTTTTATCCTTAGACTTGGGTTTTTTTTAGATTAGTCATTTGAACGCCCACCCCAACTGGGTATTCCAATCGGATTTGTCATTTGCACATGTCAATTTCACCTACCTGGTCGTGTCGGAGAGAACGACACGTCAATCGGATCCAATTTTGGGATTTTGGACCCCCGGGTTGCTTGTTTTGATCCATTAGAAATGGTTTTTTTAGATTAGTCATTTGAACCCCCAACCCAATCCGGGAATCCATTTCGGATTTCGTTAGTTCACATACGTCACTTTCCCACCCAGTCATCTCAGAGCGAACGACACTCTGATGTGATCCCTATTTGGGATGTTGGACCCCCGAGTTGCTTGTTCTAATCTATTACCTTGGTTATTTTTTAGATTAGTCATTTGAACGCCCAACCCAAACCGGGAATCCAATTTGGATTCCGTCAGTTCGCACGTCAATTTCACCTACCTGGTAGTGTCGGGGCGAACGACACGTCGATCGGATCCCAATTTGGGATTTTGGACCCCCGGGTTGCGTGTTTTGATCCTTTAGACTTCGGTTTTTCATAGATTAGTCATTTGAAGGCCCAACCAAATCCGAGAATCCGATTCGGATTCCGTTAGTTCGAACATTTCATTTTTACACACCCGGTCATGTCAGAGCGAACGATACATCGATCGGATCCCATTTTGGGATTTTCGACCCCCGGGTTGCGTGTTTTGATCCTTTAGACTTGGGTTATTTTTAGATTAGTCATTTGATCCCCCAACCAATTCCGGGAATCCAATTCGGATTCCGTCAGTTCGCACACATCACTTTCACCCACCCGGTCATGTCGGAGTGAACAGCACACCGATCAGATCCCTATTTCAGATTTTGGACCCGCAAGTTTCTTGTTTTGATCCATTACCTTGGGTATTTTTTAGATTAGTCATTTGAACGCCCAACCCAAACTGAGAATCCAATTTGTATTCCGTCGATTTGCACACATCAATTTTACCTACCTGGTCATGTCGAAGTGAACAGCACGTCGATCGGATCCCATTTTAGGATTTTGGTCCCTTGGGTTGCGTGTTTTCATCCTTTAGATGGGTTTTTTTTAGATTAGTCATTTGAATGCCAAACACAATCTGGGAATCCAATTCGGATTCCGTCAGTTCGCACACGTCACTTTCGCACAAGGTCATGTCGGAGCGAACGGCACGCTAATCAAATCCCTATTTGGGATTTTGGAACCTCGAGTTGCTTGTTCAAATCCTTTACCTTGGTATTTTTTAGATTTTATTTAAACGCCCAACCCAAACTGGGAATCCAATTCGGATTTTGTCAGTTCGCATACTCAATTTCACCTACCCAGTCATGTCGGGGCGAACGACACATCGTCCCGATTCCATTTGGGATTTTGGACCCCCGAGTGCGTGTTTTGTTCCTTTAGACTTGGGTTTTTTTTAGATTAGTCATTTGGTTGCCCAACCCAATCCGAGAATCCAATTCGGATTCCGTCAATTCGCACACGTCAATTTCACCCACCCGTTGTGTCGAGTGAACCGCACGTCGATCGATCCCATTTTGGGATTTTTGGGACCCCCGGTTGCGTGTTTTAATTCTTTAGACTGGGTTTTTTTTAGATTATCCATTTGAATGCCCAACGCAATCCGGAATCCAATTCAGATTCCGTCAGTTCGCACACTCATTTTCACCGCACGTCGATCGGATCCCATTTTGGGATTTTGGACCCCTTGGTTGCTTGTTTTGATCCTTTAGACTTGGATTGTTTCAGATTAGACATTTGAATGCCCAACCCAAACCGGGAATCCAATTCGGATACTGTCAGCTTACATACGTCAATTTCACCTACCTAGTCGTGTCGGAGCGAACGACACGTCGATCGGATCTCATTTTGGGATTTTGGACCCCCGGGTTGCTTGTTTTGATCCTTTAGACTTGGGTTTTTTTTAGATTATTCATTTGAATGCCCAAACCATTCGGAATCAAATTCGGATTTCGTTAGTTCGCATACGTCACTTTCCCACTCGGTCGTGTCGGAGTGAACGACACGCTGATCTGATCCCTATTGGGGATGTTGGACCCCCGAGTTGTTTTTATAATCCTTTACCTTGAGTATTTTTTAGATTAGTCATTTGAACGCCCAACCCAAACTGGGAATCCAATTCGGATTACGCCAGTTTGCACGTCAATTTCACCTACCTGGTCGTGTCGGGGCGAACGACATGTCGATTGGATCCGATTTTAGGATTTTGGACCCCCGGGTTGCGTGTTTTTTTCCTTTAGACTTTGGTTTTTTTTAGATTAGTCATTTGAACGCCCAACCCAATCCGAGAATCCAATTCAAATTTCGTCAGTTCGCTCACGTCAATTTCACCCACCCGTTCGTGTCGGAGCGAACCGCACGTCGATCGGATCCCATTTTGGGATTTTGGAACCCCGAGTTGAATGTTTTAATTCCTTAGACTTTGGTTTTTTTTAGATTAGTCATTTGAACGCTCACCCAATCTGGAATCCAATTCAGATTCCGTCAGTTCGCACCACTACTTTTCACCCACCCGTCATGTCGGAGTGAACGCACGTCGATCGGATCCCATTTTGGGATTTTGGACCCCCGGGTTGCGTGTTTTGATCCTTTAGACTTTGGTTTTTTTTCAGATTAGTCATTTGAATGCCCACCCCAAGCCGAAATCCAATTCGGATTCAGTTAGTTCACCACATCACTTTCACCCTCCCGGTCGTGTTTGGCGAACGGGAACGCCGATCAGATCCCATTTTTGGATTTTGGACCCCCAAGTTGCATGTTCTGATCCTTTACCTTGGGTATTTTTTAGATTATCATTTGAACGCCCAACCCTAACCGGGAATCCAATTTGTTCCGTTAGTTCGCATACGTCAATTTCACCTACTCATTGTGTCAGAGCGAACAACACGTCGATCGGCTCCCATTTTTGGATTTTGGACCCCCGGGTAGCATTTTTTGATCCTTTAGACTTTGGTTTTTTTTAGATTAGTCATTTGAATGCCCAACCCAATCCACAATCCAATTCGGATTCTGTCAGTTCGACACACTCCATTTCCCACCCGTCGTGTCGAGCGAACGACATGCCGATCAGATCCCTATTTTGGATTTGGAGCCCCAGTTGCTTGTTCTGATCCTTTACCTTGGGTATTTTTTAGATTAGTCGTTTGAACGCCCAACCCAAACCGGGAATCCAATTCAGATTCCGTCAGTTCGCACACGTCAATTTCACCTACCCAGTCGTGTCGGGGCGAATGGCACGTCGATCGGATCCCATTTTTGGATTTTAGACCTCTGGGTTGCGTGTTTTGATCATTTAGACTTGGGTTTTTTTATGTTTGTCATTTGAACGCCCAACCCAATCCGGGAATCCAATTCGGATTCCGTCATGTCGCACACATCAATTTCACCCACCCGTTCATGTCGAAGCGAACCTCACGTCGATCGGATCCCATTTTTGGATTTTTTACCCCCGGGTTGCGTGCTTTATTTCTTTAGACTTGGGTTTTTTTTATGTTTGTCATTTGAACGCCCAACCCAATCTGGGAATCCAATTCGGATACTGTCAGCTTGCACACGTCAATTTCACCTACCTGGTCGTGTCGGAGCGAACGACATGTCGATTGAATCCCATTTTGGGATTTTCGACCCCCGGGTTGCTTGTTTTGATCCTTTAGACTTGGGTTTTTTTTAGATTAGTCATTTGAACGCCCAACCCAATCCGGGAATCCAATTCGAATTCTGTTAGTTCGCATACGTCACATTCCTACTCAGTCGTGTCGAAGCGAACGACACGCTGATCTGATCCCTACTTGAGATGTTGGCCCCCTAGTTGCTTGTTCTAATCCATTACCTTGGGTATTTTTTGGATTAGTCATTTGAACGCCCAACCCAAACCGGGAATCCAATTCGGATTACGTTAGTTTGCACGTCAATTTCACCTACGTGGTCGTGTCGCGGTGAACGACATGTCGATCGGATCCCACTTTGGATTTTGGACCCCGGGTTGCGTGTTTTGATCCTTTAGACTTGGTTTTTTTAGATTAATCATTTGAACATCCAACCCAATCCGGGAATCTAATTTAGATTTCGTCAGTTCACCACGTCAACTTCACCCACTCGTTTGTGTCGGAGCGAACCGCACGTCGATCGGATCCATTTTGGGATTTTGGAACCCCGGTTGCATGTTTTAATTCTTTAGACTTGAGTTTTTTTAAATTAGTCATTTGAACGCCCAACCCAATCTTGGAATCCAATTCAGATTTCGTCAGTTCGCACACGTCATTTTCACCCACCCGGTCGTGTCGGAGTGAACGACACGTCGATCCAATCACATTTTAGGATTTTGGACCCCCGGGTTGCGTGTTTTGATCCTTTAGACTTTGATTTTTTTTAGATTAGTCATTTGAACGCCCAACCCAATCCGAGAATCCAATTCGGATTCAGTCAGTTCACACACATCACTTTCACCCACCCGGTCGTGTCGGAGCGAACGGGACGCCGATCAGATCCCTATTTTGGGTTTTGGACCCCCGAGTTGATTGTTCTGATCCATTACCTTGGGTATGTTTTAGATTAGTCATTTGAACGCCCAACCCTAACCGGGAATCCAATTTGGATTCCATCAGTTCGCACACGTCAATTTCACCTACTCGATCGTGTCAGAGCGAACAACACGTCGATCGGCTCCCATTTTTGGATTTTGGACCCCGGGTTGCGTGTTTTGATCCTTTAGACTTGGGTTTTTTTTAGATTAGTCATTTGAATGCCCAACCCACTCCACGAATACAATTCAGATTCCGTCAGTTCGCACACGTTACTTTCCCACCCGGTCGTGTCTGAGCGAACGACACGCCGATCAAATCCCTATTTGGGATTTTGGAGCCCCAAGTTGCTTGTTCTGATCCTTTACCTTGGGTATTTTTTAGATTAGTTGTTTGAACGCCCAACCCAAACCGGAAATCCAATTCGGATTCCGTAAGTTCGCACACGTCAATTTCACCTACACAGTCGTGTCAGGGCGAATGGCACATCGATCGGATCCCATTTTTTGATTTTCGACTTCCGTGTTGTGTGTTTTGATCCTATAGACTTGGGTTTTTTTTAGATTAGTCATTTGAACGCCCAACCCATTCCGGAAATACAATTCGGATTCCATCATGTCGCACAAATCAATTTCACCCACCCGTTCATGTCGGAGCGAACCGCACGTCGATCGGATCCCATTTTGGGATTTTGGACCCCCGGGTTGCGTGTTTTGATCCTTTAGACTTTAGTTTTTTTAGATTAGTCATTTGAATGCCCAACCCAATCCGGGAATCCAATTTAGATTTCGTCAGTTCACCCACGTCAATTTCACCCACCCGTTCGTGTCGGAGCGAACCGCACGTCGATCGGATCCCATTTTTGGATTTTGGAACCCCGGGTTGCATGTTTTAATTCTTTAGACTTGAGTTTTTTTAAATTAGTCATTTGAACGCCCAACCCAATCTTGGAATCCAATTCAGATTCCGTCAGTTCGCACACATCATTTTCACCCACCCGGTCGTGTCGGAGTGAACGACACGTCGATCGGATCCCATTTTGGGATTTTGGACCCCCGGGTTGCGTGTTTTGATCCTTTAGACTTGGATTTTTTTTAGATTAGTCATTTGAACGCCCAACCCAATCCGAGAATCCAATTCGGATTCAGTCAGTTCACACACATCACTTTCACCCACCCGGTCGTGTCGGAGCGAACGGGACGCCGATCAGATCCCTATTTTGGATTTTGGACACCCGAGTTGCATGCTCTGATCCTTTACCCTGGGGATTTTTTAGATTAGTCATTTGAACGCACAACCCTAACCGGGAATCCAATTCGGATTCCGTCAGTTCGCACACGTCAATTTCACCTACTCGATCATGTCGGAGTGAACAACACGACGATCGGATCCCATTTTTGGATTTTGGACCCCCGGGTTGCGTGTTTTGATCCTTTAGACTTGGGTTTTTTTTAGATTAGTCATTTGAATGCCCAACCCAATCCAGGAATCCAATTCGGATTCCGTCAGTTCGCACACGTCACTTTCCCACCCAGTCGTGTCTGAGCGAACGACACGCCGATCAGATCCCTATTTGGGATTTGGGACCCCCGAGTTGCTTGTTCTGATCCTTTACCTTGGGTATTTTTTAGATTAGTCGTTTGAACGCCCAACCCAAACCGGGAATCCAATTTGGATTCCGTCAGTTCGCACACGTCAATTTCACCTACCCAGTCGTGTCGGGGCGAATGGCACGTTGATCGGATCCTATTTTTGGATTTTCGACTTCGGGTTGTGTGTTTTGATCCTTTAGACATGAGTTTTTTTTAGATTATTCATTTGAACGCCCAACCCAATCCGGAAATCCAATTCGGATTCCATCATGTCGCACACATCAATTTCACCCACCCGTTCATGTCGGAGCGAACCGCACGTCGATCGGATCCCATTTTGGGATTTTTGACTGACGGGTTGCGTGTTTTAATTCTTTAGACTTGGGTTTTCTTTATGTTTGTCATTTCAACGCCCAACCCAATCCAGGAATCCATTTCAGATTCCGTCAGTTCGCACATGTCATTTTCACCCACCCGGTCTTGTCGGAGCGAACGACACGACGATCGGATCCCATTTTGGGATTTTGGACCCCCTGCTTCCATGTTTTGATCTTTTAGACTTGAGTTTGTTTTAGATTAGTCATTGAATGCCCAAACCAAGCCGAGAATCCAATTCAGATTCCGTCAGTTCGTACACATCACTTTCACCCACCTGGTCATGTCGGAGTGAATGGGAAGCCGATTAGATCCCTATTTTGGATTTTGGACCCCCGAGTTGCTTGTTCTGATCCTTTACCTTGGGTATTTTTTAGATTAGTCATTTGAACGCCCAACCCAAACCGGGAATCCAATTCGGATTCCGTCAGTTCGCACACGCCAATTTCCCCTACTCGGTCGTGTCGGAGCGAACAACACGTCGATCGGATCCCATTGTGGGATTTTGGACCCCCGGGTTACGTGTTTTAATCCTTCAGACTTGGGTTTTTTTTAGATTAGTCATTTGAACGCCCAACCCAATCAAGGAATCCAGTTCGCACACGTCACTTTCCCACCCGGTCGTGTCGGAGCGAACGACACGCCGATCAGATCTCTATTTGGGCTTTTGGACCCCCGAGTTGCTTGTTCTGATCCTTTACCTTGGGTATTTTTTAGATTAGTCGTTTGAACGCCCAACCCAAACCGGGAATCCAATTCAGATTCCATCAGTTCGCACACGTCAATGTCACCTACTCGGTCATGTCGGGGCGAACGACACGTAGATCGGATCCCATTTTTGGATTTTGGACTTCCTCGTCGCATGTTTTGATCCTTTAGACTTGGGTTTTTTTTTAGATTAGTCATTTGAACGCCCAACCCAATCCGGAAATCCAATTCAAATTCCGTTAGTTCGCACACGTCAATTTCACCCACCCGGTTATGTCGGAGCGAACTGCACATCGATCGGATCCCATTTTCGAATTTTGGACCCCCCGGTTGCGTGTTTTAATTGTTTAGACTTGGGTTTTTTTTAGATTAGTCATTTGAACGCCCAACCCAATCCGGGAATCCAATTCAGATTCCGTCAGTTCACACACGTAATTTTCACCCACCCAATCGTGTCGGAGCGAACGACATGTCGATCGGATCCCATTTTGGGATTTTGGACCCCTTGCTTGCATGTTTTGATCCTTTAGACTTGAGTTTGTTTTAGATTAGTCATTGAATGCCCAACCCAATCCGAGAATCCAATTCAGATTCCGTCAGTTCGCACACATCACTTTCACCCACCCGGTCATGTCGGAGTGAACGGGACGCCGATCAGATCCCTATTTTTGATTATGGACCCCCGAGTTGCTTGTTCTAATCCTTTACCTTGGGTATTTTTTAGATTAGTCATTTGAACGCCCAACCCAAACTGGGAATCCAATTCGGATTCCGTTTGTTCGCACACGCCAATTTCCCTTACTCGGTCGTGTCGGAGCGAACAACACGTCGATCGGATCCATTTTGGGATTTTGGACCCCCGGGTTGCGTGTTTTGATCCTTCAGACTTGGGTTTTTTTTAGATTAGTCATTTCAACGCCCAACCCAATCCAGGAATCCAGTTCGCACACATCACTTTCCCACCCAGTCGTGTCGGAGCGAACGACACACCGATCAGATCCGTATTTGGGATTTTGGACCCCCGAGTTGTTTTTTCTGATCCTTTACCTTGGGTATTTTTTAGATTAGTTGTTTGAACGCCCAACCCAAACCGGGAATCCAATTCGGATTCCATCAGTTCGCACACGTCAATTTCACCTACCCGGTCGTATCGGGGCGAACGACACGTACATCGGATCCCATTTTTGGATTTTGGACTTCCGGGTTGCATGTTTTGATCCTTTAGACTTGGGTTTTTTTTAGATTAGTCATTTTTATGCCCAACCCAATCCGGAAATCCAATTCGGATTCCGTCATGTTGCACACATCAATTTCACCCACCGTTCATGTCGGAGCGAACCGCACGTCGATCGGATCCCATTTTGGGAATTTTGACCCCGGATTGCGTGTTTTAATTCTTTAGACTTGGGTTTTTTTATGTTTGTCATTTGAATGCCCAACCCAATCTGGGAATCCAATTCGGATTCCATCTATTCGCACACGTCACTTTCCCACCCGGTCGTGTCGGAGCGAACGGCACGCTGATCTGATCCCTATTTGGGATGTTGGACCCTCGAGTTGCTTGTTCTAATCCATTACCTTAGGTATTTTTTAGATTAGTCATTTGAAGGCCCAACCCAAATCGGGAATCCAATTCGGATTCCGTCAGTTCGCACGTCAATTTCACCTACCTGGTCATGTCGGGGCGAACGACATGTCGATCGTGTAAGGCCCTATATTTATACTCTCTTATATAGGTGTTAAAATGTGCTTATGTATGTGTGAGAATGTGTATATAAATTATTTTTGGTCTTGTTGTAAATATGTATGTATATATATTGTATATTATGTAATGCATTACATAGATGATTTTATATTTAAAATATACATTGTGAATTGTACATAACTGCGTGGTGTATATAGAGTTTTCTGCAGTTTTAAGTTTTGTTCTGTCGACCAGTAGGCGTCCACATCTGTAGACACCGACCACAAGTCAGCGGCCACATCGATGGATGCTAACCCAATATTGACGGCCAGTGATCTGAATGTTTACCTCCCAGATCAGATGCATTTGCATATCCGGAAACGCCTCCGGATATGTCGCCCTCTGATTAGGAAACTGTTCCCCAACGGTAACCTAGCCTACCCTCTTTGCATCTCCGACCCTTAGCCTATAAAATACCTAGATTCCGACCGGAGATGACCCTTTTGACTCTTTTGTCAAAACCCTAGTTTTCTCTATGTGAAACCCTCAGTTCATGCTCTGAGATCTGGCGACTGGTGACTTCTAACGGCATTCTTCATCGACAAGGAGGGAGTCTGAATATTGTGGAAGGCTTTTCCGACATCGGGTTGTGCTCTACATCGACATAGAACCCGGATTGGAGGGATTCTGAAGGCTCTTTGGCTCTGGCCGAGGAGAGCTTCTTCGACCTATAACTCCATCCGTGGATTTTTACGAATTTTAATCATGTCCTGGAACCCCACTTTCTCCGGTGTTTTGTGAGTTCTGTCTGTTTTCTGCAGATAGGAACTTAACGGCAATCTTTGTTGCCGTTAATATCTGAAGTTGGCGGCGGCCTTTGTTGCCGTGAACATGGTAGGCGGCCACCCCCTTGCCGTTTAGTTCTTCAGGCAAGACCAGTGGACTGTTCTCACCTTTATGATTTATTTTTCGGATTTCTGCATATGAGGATATACTGTAACTTTTATATGTTATGTAATATATGTAGTGGATCATGTTGTGTAATTTTTGTGAATTTCTGTTAATTGTACTATTTATTAAAAGTTCCTGAAATGCATGTTAGACAGGTTTTATATCTTGTAAATTTGCTGTTTACATGATCCATGTGGAAATTGAGTACCATATAATTTCTGTAAAATGTTTATAGATGTCAGTAAAAGTCACGAAAATTGGGATTTTTTTGATATTTGTATAATTAATTATGATTTCTGAACTGTAAAATAGTGAATATGCATAATTAGTTTTAATTCTTCAATAAACTGTACGATGCAACCTAAATTCTTGAAAATTTCATGTGATGTTATAACTGTAAGTACAGGCCTTGAACTGTTAAAAATGATTACAATACTATGATTTCATGAACAATCGAGTTATGAGTAAACATGTAGAATCATTTTTTAAAATTCTATAAATCGTGTATAGCTCAGAAAAATGTGAAAGTCTATAAGCATGATGTCCAACTAGTAAACAATTTGTGATAAAAAATTTCATGTGGATTGGACAATAGTAAGAAATAATTGTTCATTTCATGAGGAAATGACTAATTAAAGCATGTTCATTGTAATTATAGATTAACTAAATAGTTTTAGCAAGATTAATGTTAATCTATGGTTGATTAAATATTGTTAACAGTAGTATCATGATAGGGAACCGAAACCGTGTGTATAATTGTGAATATGGAATTATGTGTTAAATAGTGTGTGTTTAAAAATGGAAATTATGTAAACGTGCCAATGGGTGACACTGCTACCTTAGAGGGCTGTGGAACTGTACCGTAGTAAAGTCCCTACGTGAAGGTTCATATGGGTGTGATGTCCCATGGGCATTGGGATAAAATCCTAGAGGTGGACAAGTACCGCTAGTCAGGGTGGAGAGTGCTTCTCCCGATTCTACGTAGTAACTATAGGTGATAAGATATATGTGTGTGATGTGACAAGTGTGTGTCCTTCTAGAGGTGGTTTGGACTATGTGTCATGGCATAAAATGAGATAAAATGGATTTTTTTTATATGTGAAATGGGCATGTGTAAAAATGTGCAATAGATTTTGTGGAACTGTGAATTAATATGGTAATATGTGAAATTGTGAATCGGACTATTAAATGTGTTATACCCATGTAAAAATAGCAAGTTATTTATGTTTATGAATGCGTTATGAATGTGAAGTTGTACCTAGAATCCATGGTAGGATCATCCCTTTCACTATGTGTAATTCCATGCTTATATGGTTATTGTATCATGACATAAACATGATGAAAAGTGCTTGAAATTAGAATGATAAAGTATGTGTAGAAAGCATGTGTTAGGTAATTTAATTCTAAATGTAAATATCAAGCATGTGGTCTATATGAAAGGTAGTAGAATAGCGTGTTTAGAGTTTTAAAAAGATTGTTAAATCCATGTTACATGAAATCGTGACTTGACTTAAAGGTAAATTGTCTATATGATGTGTGTATGTATTATGTGTGTGGATTTGCTTGCTGAGTCTTTGGACTCACTCTTGCTTCGGCGTACAGGTGCAGATATCTCTACTTCTTTGGAGGAGACAGTTAGGAATGACTCCGAGCGCGAGGAGTAGCACCTTTGTGGAGATTTCAGCATTTGTACTTTTCTTTCAAAGTATGTAATAAATAACTTGATGTAATTCAGTTGTGGACAACGTAATTACTTTAAATTTTCAATTGTAAAATGTTTAGTTCCTTCTTGTACTATATAGACTGTGGATAAATGTGGATGATGGAATAAGATCATTTATTTAGTTCTTTATTTCCACTGTATGTATTTATATTTGTACATCTCAACTTATTGTATGTGTTGGGTAAATGTCCCACTGTGGCGACGCTTTCTATATCGACGTGGGTTGGTATAACCATACCGATATAAAGAGGGTCATTGCAGAGATTGGTATCAGAGCAACTATGGTTGAGATTGTACATAAATATGCATATACCATCATCTTCATTATATGCTAAGACTCTATAGATTGTCCACGTAGTTAGGAATCTGATAGATTAGTCCTTAATTGTGATTAAATTATTTTGCAGTATATGGCTTCACGCGGTAGACGTGGTGGTGTACCTGCTTGTGATGGCGAGCAGAGGAGAGATGAGCCTGGGTGTGAGGAACAAGGTGAGCAGCAGGCCCCAGCACCCCAGGGTCCTGTGCTTCCTCCTCCACTGCCAGTGGACTATGGAGTGTTCATGCAGGGTCTAGTGCAGGCCATGCAGACGCAGGCCCATACTCAGGCTGCACTCCAGGCTCAGCTGGAGGCTCAGGTTAGAATAATAAGATAAAGTAGTCTGTTTTATTAAATGCATGTTTGTTATGTTGTATGTGATGCTTATGATGTTGGTTGTAGCAGGCTCAGGCGCCAGTTCCACAGGCTCAGAACCATGGTGGACCCTCCATCATGGAAAGGTTCAAGAGGATGTTGCCACCCTCTTTTAAGAGGGAGAGCGACCCATTGTTAGCTGAGAGCTAGATGAGGGAGATCGAGAAGATCTTCCGGGCTATTAGGTGCGCTGAGGATGACAAGGTCACTTTAGCCACCTATATGCTACAGGTATGTGTAATTAATTCGGTGGTTATTTTTTTAAGTATAGATTATGTTGGTTAGTCCTTATGGATGGTTTTGGCAGGAGCGAGCTGACGTGTGGTGGTCCTCATTGTTACGTACTTGGTTCGAGGATGGTGCTGTGGAGGTTGGTTGGGATGAGTTCGTAAGGCTATTCCGAGCCAAGTTTGTTCGGAGCACATCCAAGACAAGACGGAGTAGGAGTTCCTCTCTTTGACTCAGGGCTCCATGACCGTACTAGAGTACGAGGCCAAGTTTGCTGAGCTATCTAAGTATGCCCTCATATTGTAGCTAATGAGCGCAGGAAGGCGAAGAAGTTTGTGATGGGACTAAGGCCATCACTGAGGACGTGGTTGGTAGCTTTAGACCATCGTACCCTCGACGAGGCGCTCAGCGCAGCGTGTCGGCAGGAGGGAGAGATGGAGCAGTATTTGGAGGAGAAGAAGGCTTCTCAGAAGAGGCCTGCAGCTCCTTTCCAGAGGCAGGAGAGGAAGAAGGTGGCTTTTCAGTCACCGCAGCATCTCTTGGCATTGGGAAGTAGTCAGGTACCTTCTCAGCGTTCCCCTAATGGCCAGAAGGAGTGTCCTCATTGCGGGAGGGCACATGGTGGTACATAATGTTGGAAGATGGTGGGGAAGTGCCTAAAGTGTGGAAGCAGCGAGCACATGATCAAGGATTGTCCGAGACTTCAGCAGGGACTTCAGCGTGGACCAGCCCCAGCAGCAGCAGCAGCGCCAGTGACAGGATGACCAGGGAGACCTCGAGCCCCAGCTCGAGTGTTTGCATTAGCTCGTGAGGACGCCGAGCAGGCAGAGTATGTCACCGAAGGTACGATTCTTTTCATGGGTGTGCACGCTCGAGTTCTATTTGATACGGGTGCCACTCACTCGTTCATTTCCGAGCATTTTGCTAAGCAATTAGCATTAGAGTCGGAATTAGAGTCTGAGGAGTTAGAAGTCCCTTTGTCTGTACACACACCTGCGGGCACGGTATCGACTAGGAAGTGTATTCCGTCTTTATCGGTGTGCATTGAGGATAGAGTCCTAGAAGGGTGCTTCTTCTTGCTTAAGATGAAGGACTATGATGCTATTCTTGGTCTGAATTGGCTAAAGGAGCACTATGCATTAGTGGATTGTAGTGGGAAGAAGATTATTTTCCGCATTCCTGGTAAGGACGAGTTTTCTCATCCTTTACAAAGGAATTTAGCAGGAAATTTTGTCATCTCTGCCATGAAGGCGATGCGTATGGTTAACAAGGGTTGTGGCACTTTTCTTGCCAGCGTGGTATTAGTACCCAAGGTTGATGAGTCACCTACTCTTGCAGAGATAGATGTAGTGCAGGATTTTCCAGATATCTTTCCTGATGATTTATCTAGATTGCCACCGGCTAGAGAGATAGAGTTCACGCTAGAGTTGCTTCCTGGCACCTCTCCTATCTCGAAGGCCCCTTATCGGATGGCACCTACGTAATTAGCTGAGCTAAGGAAGCAGTTACATGATTTTCCAGATAAGGGATTCATACGCCATAGCGTTTCTCCTTGGGGCGCACCTGTATTATTTGTAAAGAAGAAGGATGGGTCACTCAGGTTATGCATCGATTATAGGAAGCTAAACCAAGTGACGGTGAAGAAAAGTTATCCCTTACCTAGGATTGATGATTTGTTTGAGTAGCTACAGAATGCATCAGTCTTTTCCAAGATTGATTTGCGTTCTGGCTATCATCAGTTAAGGATTAGAAGTGAGGATGTGTCCAAGAGTTTTTGGTCTGACCAACGCCCCGGCAACATTCATGGATCTCATGAACAGGGTGTTTAGACCATTTTAGATAGTTTTGTGGTAGTTTTCATTGATGACGTGTTGGTCTACTCTCCGGCTGAGGCCACACATCGTCAACATTTGAGGGTAGTATTAGAAGTTCTCTGTGAGCACAAGTTGTATACAAAATTCAGAAAGTGCGATTTTTAGTTGCACGAGGTTCATTTCCTGGGGCATGTTATCTCCGGTGCTGGTTGTTGGGTTGAGTGTGTTTTGGATCTTCCTAAAGTTGTAATTTAATGATATCCAATGAACATCACTCATACCTTGATTTTGATGATGACATACTGTGATATTGATGATGACATATCATGATATTA
This sequence comes from Colocasia esculenta, assembly GCA_014218235.1. Taxonomy (NCBI): domain Eukaryota; kingdom Viridiplantae; phylum Streptophyta; class Magnoliopsida; order Alismatales; family Araceae; genus Colocasia; species Colocasia esculenta. The sequence continues at coordinate 24,725 of JACBKR010000134.1, read as the reverse complement.
ATGATGAGATATTATGATCTTAATGAAGACATGTTGTGATTTTAATAATGATATATTGTGATTTTGATGATGACATATTGTGATTTTGATGATGACCTGTTGTGATTTTGATGATGATATGTTGAACATTATACATTTTATACATATCACAATAATGCTTAAAAAACTTGTTTTTGATGTTTAATATCTCATATTTTAATGATAATATCTTGTACTAATAGTTTATGTGTTAAATTTTCAGGTTCACACATTTTTGTCTTGGCAGTGTCGACACTAGCTCAGGGCAGGTCGACACTAGTCCCAGATTCCAGAAGACCCAGTTGCCAGAAAAGGGAAGGCAGGTCGACACTAGCTCAGGGCAGGTCGACACTAGCTCAGGGCAGGTCGACACTAGACCCAGTTTCCAGCAGACCAGTTTGCCTAACTGGGAGAGCAAGTCGACACTAGATCAGGGCAGGTCGACACACTCCGGCTGAAAGTCAAAATCGTGAATTTCTCTGTACACGTGGATGATTGGGATTTAGGGGATTTGACCTAGGGTTCCGTGCCCATGCACCCCCAGCACTTTATGGACATATGGGGCTATAAATACCCATGTTCCTTGTACCCCAAAGGTAAGAGAGCCCATACACTTCCTGAAGAACCTTTTTGGCGGCTGAAAGGGGCTTTCCAGATCTGTCTCCATCTCCAGAAGCTACAAGCCATCCTTTCAAGAGGAAGGACAAGGGAATCAAGGGGAATCCCTGGAGAGAAGGTTACTGTGCAAGGCAAGGGAGCAGATCCAACTAAAGAGGCGGAGGAGAAGAAGGATTTCTGGCATTTCAGATGCCATCAAAGCAGAGCATCGCCAATTGAGGAGAATCTCCATCGAATTCCATCAAGCCTCCTCAATTGAAGCGTTTGCAATACCTCTTCATCAAAGAACACTCTTTCTACATCTATTTCCCTTATCTCAGAGTTTGTTCTTCCTCATTTCGTCTGTGAGATTTGTGCATGAAGTTCTGCACAAATTTGCTGTGTACGAATCTGTTTTCAATCAGATCATTGCTAGAGGATCTGATCACTTTTGTGTTTGATCTAGCTTTTAATCTGAGCCGTCGAGCTCAGGTTTGTGAGTCGTTGCACTCACTGTGTGGTTTGAGCCGTCATGCTCAATTTGGAGTCGTCGTACTCCGGTGGTTGTTTGAGCCGTCGTGCTCAGTTTGGAGTCGTCGTGCTCCAGGTGTTTTTGAGTCGTCGTGCTCAAGAGTGTTTGGAGTCGTCGTGCTCCTGTGTGAGTTGTACTCAAGGTTTTTGAGTAGTGTGGCCTCGCTGTGTGAGGGGTGGACGTAGGAGTCACTGGAGGTGATTTCCGAACCACCTAAAAATCCTCTGTGCATTGGTTTGATTGTGGTCTGCCTTTGTATCTCGCTAGATGCATGCATAGGGATTTCGTTCACACTACTAATTGATTTGCTCACACACACTAATCACAACTTAAATTAGTAAATTGTTTGGTGAATTGATCTCTGATTCGAAGTAATTTTTAATTGCTTAAGCTTCCGCGTTAATTGGTGTTATCTATTCAACCCCCCCCCCCCCCTTCTAGATCTGATCCATCCACCCATCCGATCCCCAACAATTGGTATCAGAGCGGGTTAACGTCTATCTCTGATCTGATTTGATTGCTTCTGTTTGATCTCTGTGTTAATTGCTTGAATTGTTTGCTTGCTCTTTCACCATCTCATTGATGGATTCTCGAGGATTTGTAGCCGAAGGCCATTCCATTAATAGACCACCATATTTTGATGGGTCTGATTATTCATACTGGAAAAATCGCATGCAAGTTTTTCTTAGGGCTCAAAACTATGAAATTTGGATGATAGTTGAAGTGGGTCCTTATGAAAATCATGAAGATGAGGAGAATTGGACTAGAGAGCAAATTAAGAAAGCTACTCTTAATTATAGTGCCATGAACATGCTTTAGTGTGCAGTCCACCCTAAAGAATATTCAAGAATATCCATGTGTAAATCTGCTAAAGAAATGTGGGATAAACTTGAATTGATGTATGAGGGAACATCTCAAGTTAGGGAAATCAAAGCAAACATACTTGTTTCTGAATATGAATTGTTTATGATGAAATCTGATGAATCGATTTCTGAAATGTTTGCTAGGTTTATGATAATTGTCAATGGACTGAAGGCATTAGGTAAGGAATACACTGATGCTGATCTGGTAAGAAAAACTTTGCGCTCTCTATCATCTGTTTGGCACACAAAGGCTACAGTGATTGAAGATTCTAAGGATTTATCCAAAATCTCCTTGGATGAACTCATAGGATCTTTAATGACTTATGAAATAAATTTGAAAAGAAATGAAGAACACATGCTTAAGGCTAAACCAGTAGCACTTAAGGCTTCATCAAGCATCAAAGAGAAAAATCAAGAAACATCAAGTTCTGATGAGTCTGAGTTTAATGAAGATGAACTTGACATCATGACTAGACAATTAAGAAAAATTTTAAATCAGAAGAAGAAGATTCAATGAAAAGAAACAATATTCTTCTAATAAAAGGAATGCTTCTTCTTCAAATTGTAATGATAGCAGAAATCAAAAAAAAACTAATAAGATATTGATTGCTACAGGTACAATAAGAAAGGACACATGAAAGGTGAGTGTCTTGAGATCAAAAAGGACAAATATGAAGAACAACAAATTGAAGAAGCCAAAATCCATGATTGCAACTTGGTCAGATGAAGACCAAAGTGAGGATGATGAAGAGAACTCTTCAAGTTCAGCAAATGAAGAGTTATGCTTCATGGCTAACAGAAGTGATGGAAAGAACTCACAAAGAAAAGGAGCAAAAAGAATTCAGAAAACTATGGCTCTCACAGCAAAGTCTAAGAGTTCAGAACACTCTTCATCCTCTGCAGAACACAATAGTTCAAATGGGTCTAAAAGGTCAGGTAAATCAACTCCAGATCCATTTGTGCATTTCAATTCTGATTCTGATGAAGATGAGGGCATGTCTTATGCTGAATTGATTAAATTCTGTGAAAAGATACAAAGTCTTAATGTACAACTGAACACTAAAAATAAGACTTGAAAAAGACTTTAAAACGTTGTCATAAAGAAAGTGAAAACTTGAAAATATACTTGAATTGCTCCAGAAAAATGACAAAGATCCTTCAGAAGAAATTGAGAATTTGAAAAATGAAATTGAAAAATTAATTCTGAAAAAGAGAATTTGGAAGATGAAGTCCAAATCTGTGAAACTAAATTGAATGGATTGAAAGAAAACATGAGCTATTAAAATCAAAAGTCATTGATTTGGAAAATGAAAAAGAAGAATTGATTGATCTCAATAACAATTTCAAATTTGATAATGATCAATTAAACAAACAAATCTCTAATATGGCTCATGGTCATCAAATAAATGAGAGATGCAAACAACTTGTTGAAGAAAATTGTCACTTAAAAAGGAAGATTGAAGCTTGTTCGATGACAGACCATTGGAGAATGAATGTAGCAATTGAGTAATAAAATTTCTGACTTGGAAAAACAAATTGCTCAATTTGAAAATGAAAAGAACAAGATGAAAAATGGTTTGGATGTCATGCTAAACAAGCTTCAAACTTTAGAAAAAGAAGTTGTTGCATTAAAAGCTGAAAAACAGAAGATTCAAAATGAATTGAAGAACACAAGTCTTGCTTCTGTTAGAACTAAGAAAAATGAAAAGAAAAGCACAATAACATTTGTGAAATCTGCTATGAATAAGAACTCTGATATCTCTAATGGAAAACTAGTGAAAGTTCTTGTTCAGAAACAGAAAAGAAAAAAGGAGAATGCCACTGTCAAGAAGATTCATCTACCTTCTCCATCAGTTCAAAAAGCTCCAAGGCAAGTTCAAAATTCACATCATGCCAAGAGCCACCAAAAGGTACCTCCTTCTCCTCATGGTAAGTCTCCTCACATGAAAAGGAGATTTCAGCAAATGCATAAATGTTAAGGTAAGTACCAGGTAAAAAATGCTCTCATTTGCTTTAATTGTAATAAACATGGTCATCTTGCCAAATATTGCTGGAATATAAATCAAAATTTCAATAAAATGCCAAATCAGTCCAATGCTTTCATTGTCATAAAATTGGTCATATTTCTAGGGACTGTTGGTACAGAATGATTTTGTTGTGCATTCGCAGAAATTCCAGTCTAATGCACATGCTCATACACATAGAATAACATCATGTTCATACTGAAAATGTTCAGAAATTCCATGTGTATAGGCATAGAAATATTGCACAAAATCATTTTGTTTCTACTCATATTAAAAATCCAAAAAATAGAAAACTTCATGAAAACATAGATGCATTGATCAAGGCAAAAAGAAAATCAGGAACTAATTCTGCTCATAGTTCTATCAATGAAAGAAATGCATCTATACAAAATTAAAAGCATTTTGGATTTAAAATCTTTGTTGCAATCTAACATTGTTTCATTGCAGGACCCAAACAAGTGTGGGTCCCAAAACCAGCTTGATCAGCAAGCTGAGAAGTCTTGCAGCCATACACTATAAATGGATTCAAGATATTAGTGTGTGCAAGGCTAGAAATGATTGAAGAACACAGGTAAAATCTTTGAAAAGAAATGAAGACCATTCAGGTAAAACTTCTTTATTATTTCAATTTTGAATTGCCTGAATTGAAACGAATGTTTACTTTCTATCTAAAAAATGAGAAATGTGTTTCAATGCTACTCCCATCAATGAACTTTGTGTCATAACAATTGGAATCATGTTTGTGTTATCATGCATGCTTAACTATTCCCATAAGTCTGTGTGCATACTAACTGCTTTGACTTCTTGGTATATCAAATGATGACATGTGGAAAAACAAGTTATGCTTGTTTGGAAACTATCATTATGCGTGAGTAAAATACTACGCCAAGTACCAAAAGTCATGTTATGCTTAAAGCTAATTGTGCTCATAATCATGTGTGAATTATTTGCTAGCTTTTTCATTCCATGCACATATTAAGGGGGAGTAAATTTGAAAAAGTGCAAAAATGTTTTTCAATAAATGCAATGAATTTCATGCTAAAAATAAAGTGTAACTAACCCTTTTTGCAGTAACTATGTGGTATATCAAATGGTGAAATGTGAAAGGACAAGTCAGGCTTGTCTAGAAACTATCATCATGCGTGAGAAAATTTCTCCGCCAAGTATCAATAGTCTTTTCTGCATAAAGGTCATCAAGCAAAATGAAAATCTAAAATCTTTATTTTGAGTCTCGCAAAATACTTCTCCTTCAATAAATTACCTGTTGATATATGCTTGATCATGTTCATATTCTTTCTGTGCAAATTGCTTGAAATGAACATATCTGAATTGCTTAAATGATCATTTCATATCATGCATATCTTATGGGGGAGTGAATTCGAAAGAATCTTTGAGTGAAATGCTGGAGAAATTTGCTGGAAAAATATTCTGTCATATCTGATTCATCATCAACTCCCATTCAATTGTTGACAAATGTTCTTGCAACTAATTCCTCACTCTCACATTGCATTGGCATTCTTGGTATATCAAATGGTGATTTGAAGAAAGACAAGTCAGACTTGTCTGGACACTTTCACTATGTGTGAGTATATGTCTCTACCAAGTATCAAGTGCCTTGTATGCAATTGTTGAGGGGGAGTCATTGTCTTTCAGTAAAAACATTCATGTTCATTCTGCCTTCATGTCATTCCATTTCTATTCCTCCTATAATCCTCATGTTCACCTTGTGAGGGGGAGTTACATGAAAAGGGGAAGTGATTGTTACATTTCTTGACTTTACTTGTCTATTTTGAACCCCAAATCATCAGAATTTTTGAGTCCTTGTGCTATTTCTTATGAGAGAACTAAAATATTGAAACTAAACTCATTGTGCATTTAGTTTAATTTCAAAGATTCAGTATCATTTCAAGGTTAAGCAATCATAATACTGAATGTTTTTAAAATGATTTGTAAAACACTATTATAGGCACATGAGTGGCTTTAATATTTCACATGTGTATGTTTAAGCCTTATTTTTACCACATGTTAAGAATAATCTTTCTAAATTCATAGTCTTGACTTCTCTGGTCAAAGCAAACATATTCCTGCAAAATATCAAAAGAAAAATGATCAATCTGGAATGATACAAATAGAGCAATGCAAATGCTTGAACCACTGAGTAACCGGGCCATTTCACCTGACAAGTGATTTGTTTCACGTCAAAAAGTGGAAATCAAAATTTTCAACTCTGTATAAGATATGAAGTTAAACCACTGAGTAATCAACAGGTCTTGCATCTGATCAAGTGATCTCTTGCACTGAAAAGTGAGATTTAACAATTTATTCTTGTATTCTTTCCCAGTTCAAATTGAAAGAAAATCAAAAAGACAGGATAGAAAAGCTTAAGACCTTAATTAAGTTCATGTCTACTGAGTTTAGATATATTATTTTACATTGTGTTAAACTTAAAGCTCCTAATATCCTTGTTAAATATTTCTGCTCATTCATTTAGGTCACTTTATTTCACATTTGCATCTTTATTTTAACCACATTCAGCTCATTATAATTTGCTACTCTTTGTGTTGAGTGTGTCTTTGTGATTAAACTTTGTTGCACAATAACAAAAACACAATAATGTCTCTCATATGTCAATATCATTTTGCCTCATTTATTTTGATCATTTCTGCACTTCCTTTCCCACATTTCATCTCTTGGTCTCCACCATCTTTGTCTCTCTCTCTTGTATATCCTTTTGATGCTGTCAAAAAGGGGGAGAAAAGGGCACATCTCAAAAAGGACATCTCAAAAAGGACATCAAAAAGGGGGAGAAATTGGCACTTCCAAAAAGGGGAGAAAAGGCCTTCAAAGGGGGAAAGTTCTTTAAAGAAAAGGTCAAGTGTGTATATGTCAAAGGGGAATTATTGCAGTCAAGGGAGTCAAGATATTGGGAGATTGTGCATATGTTTTGTCATCATCAAAAAGGGGGAGATTGTTGGGTTGAGTGTGTTTTGGATCTTCCTAAAGTTGTAATTTAATGATATCCAATGAACATCACTCATACCTTGATTTTGATGATGACATACTGTGATATTGATGATGACATATCATGATGTTAATGATGAGATATTATGATCTAATGAAGACATGTTGTGATTTTAATAATGATATATGTGATTTTGATGATGACATATTGTGATTTGATGTGATGCTGTGGTGATTTTGATGATTATATGTTGAACATGTTATACATTTTATACATATCACAATAATGCTTAAACAACATGTTTTTGATGTTTAATATCTCATATTTTAATGATAATATCTTGTTCTAATAGTTTATGTGTTAAATTTTCAGGTTCACACATTTTTGTCTTGGCAGTGTTGACACTAGCTCAGGGCAGGTCGACACTAGTCTCAGATTCCAAAAGACCCAGTTGCCAGAAAAGGGAGATAGGTCCACACTAGCTCAGGGTAGGTCGACACTAGTCCCAGATCCAGAAGACCCCGTTGCCAGAAAAGGGAGGGCAGGTCGACACTAGCTCAGGGCAGGTCGACACTAGACCCAGTTTCCAGCAGACCAGTTTGCCTAACTGGGAGAGCAAGTCGACACTAGATCAGGGCAGGTCGACACACTCCGGCTGAAAGTCAAAATCGTGAATTTCTCTGTACACGTGGATGATTGGGATTTAGGGGATTTGACCTAGGGTTCTGTGCCCATGCACCCAAAGCACTTTATACATATAGGGCTATAAATACCCATGTTCCTTGTACCCCAAAGGTAAGAGAGCCCATACACTTCCTGAAGAACCTTTTTGGCGGCTGAAAGGGGCTTTCCAGATCTGTCTCCATCTCCAGAAGCTACAAGCCATCCTTTTAAGAGGAAGGACAAGGGAATCAAGGGGAATCCCTGGAGAGAAGGTTGCTGTGCAAGGCAAGGGAGCAGATCCAACTGAAGAGGCGGAGGAGAAGAAGGATTTCTGGCATTTCAGATGCCATCAAAGCAGAGCATCGCCAATTGAGGAGAATCTCCAACGAATTCCATCAAGCCTCCTCAATTGAAGCGTCTGCAAGACCTCTTCATCGAAGAACACTCTTTCTACATCTATTTCCCTTATCTCAGAGTTTGTTCTTCCTCATTTCGTCTGTGAGATTTATGCATGAAGTTTTGCACAAATTTTCTGTGTACGAATCTGTTTTGAATCAGATCATTGCTAGAGGATCTGATCTCTTTTGTGTTTGATCTAGCTTTTGTAATTCGAGCCGTCGAGCTCAGTTTGTGAGTTCGCACTCACTGTGTGGTTTGAGCCGTCGTGCTCAATTTGGAGTCGTCGTACTCCGGTTGTTGTTTGAGCTGTCGTGCTCAGTTGGAGTCGTCGTGCTCCAGGTGTTTTTAAGTCGTCGTGCTCAAGGTGTTGGAGTCGTCGTGCTCCTGTGTGAGTTGTACTCAAGGTTTTTGAGTAGTGTGGCCTCAATGTGTGAGGGGTGGATGTAGGAGTCACTGGAGGTGATTTCCGAACCACCTAAAAATCCTCTATGCATTGGTTTGATTTGTGGTCTGCCTTTGTATCTCGCTAGATGCATGCATATGGATTTCGTTCACACTACTAATTGATTTGCTCACACACACTAATCACAGCTCAAATCAGTAAATTGTTTGGGTGAATTGATCTCTGATTCGAAGTATTTTTAATTGCTTAAGGTTCCACGTTAATTGGTGTTAGATCTATTCAACCCCCCCTTCTAGATCTGATCCATCCACCCATCCGATCCCCAACACTGGTGTAGCAGTAGATCCAACGAAGGTCCAGGCTGTTATGGATTGGGAGATTCCCTGGACCCCTTTGGAGATTCGGAGTTTCCTTGGTTGGCAAGTTATTATCGGCGTTTTATTGAGGGATTTTCATCTCTCGTAGCGCCATTAACCAAGCTGACCAGGAAGGGTGAGAAGTTTGTTTGGTCCGAGGAATGTGAGAGTAACTTTCAGTTATTAAAGGCTAACCTTACTTTCGCTCCAGTATTGGTATTACCTAGTGGTGATGAAGGTTTTGCCATTTATACAGATGATTCTTGGATTGGCGTTGGCTGTGTGTTGATGCAGCAAGGAAGGGTAGTAGCATATGCTTCTCGACAATTGAAGGAGCATGAGCGTAACTATCCGACTCATGATTTGGAGCTTGTGGCAGTGGTACATGCACTGAAGATCTGGACACTATCTCTATGGTGTTAGGTTTGAGGTGTTCTTGACCACAAGAGTCTAAAGTATCTTTTATCCCAAAGGAATAAACCTGAGGCAGAGAAGATGGATTGAGTTCCTGAGGACTATGACTTCGACCTCCAGTATCATCCTGAAAAGGCAAATGTTGTAGCGGATGCCCTTAGTAGGAAGAGGTCATCACTCCAGTAGGATTGGAAGATGTTGGAGGATGTAGCGTGTACGATGACTGAGTTGGAGCCATCATTATGTCAGGCTTTTGTAGCTCAGTTGTCCATTAGGTCTTCGGTGTTGGATGAGGTGATCGAGCAACAGAATGCCGACCCTAGACTCCAAGAGTTAGTGGGCATGGCGGGCATTGCTCGTGATGAGGATGGTGTGATTAGATTCCATCATCATGTATGTGTTCCTGACATCGTAGATGTCCGTGAGCATGTATTAGCAGAGGCTGATAGGTCTAGATTCTCTATTCATCTGGGTAACACTAAGATGTACTCAGATTTGAAGAGATCTTTTTAGTGGTCTGGCATGAAGAAGGATGTAGCAGAGTTTGTATCTAGATGTCTTGTGTGCCAGCAAGTGAAGGCCGAGCGGCAGCGACCATCTGGTCTTATGTAAAGATGGAGATCCCAGTATGGAAGTGGGAAGCTATCACTATGGATTTTGTTACAGGTTTGCCTCGATCTAGATGGGGTAATGACTCGATTTGGGTAGTAGTAAATAGATTCTCAAAGACTGCGCATTTCTTGCCCATGAAGAAGAAGCAGTCAGTAGAGAGTTTAGCTAGATTGTATGTTAGTAGTATTATTAGATTGCATGGGGTACCGAAGTCGATCATTTCAGATCAAGATCCGAGATTTACTTCGAGGTTGTGGAATGGTCTTCAGGATGCGTTAGGTTCGGAGTTCAAGCTCAGTTCGACGTTTCATCCCCAGACAGATGGACAGTTCAAGAGGACTATCCAGACGCTCGAGGATATGTTGAGGGCATGTATTCTGGATTGGAAAGATGATTGGGAGGGCCATTTACCTCTTGTGGAGTTCGCATATAACAACAGCTTTCATGCGAGTATTGGTATGGCTCCATTTGAGGCGTTGTATGGTAGGCCCTGTAGATCTCCCTTGTGTTGGGAGGAGACAGGCGATAGGCAGTTGATTGGTCCGAAGTTAGTTCAGGAGACTTCGGATAAGGTCCAGATGATTAGGAAGAGGCTTGTTACGGCACAGGATAGGCAGAAGAGTTATGCCGACAACAGGAGGAAGGATTTGGAGTTCAACGTAGGTGAGCATGTCTTTTTAAAGATACCACCTACTCGTGGTGTAGTCAGATTTTTCAGGCATAGTAAGTTGAGCCCTAGATTCATTGGCCCGTATGAGATTCTTAGACGATTGGGCAACGTGGCATATGAGCTAGCTTTACCCCCAGCGTTAGCTAGTGTTCATCCTATTTTCCACGTATCTATGCTCAGGAGGTATGTTAGAGATCTATCAAATATTATTAGTCACGAGCCAGTGGAGATCCAACCAGATCTTTCTTATGTGGAGCAACCAGTAGCTATTCTTGACCAGAAGGTTCAACATCTCTGGAACAAGAGCATTACGTCAGTGAAAGTTTTATGTCGCAACTTCTCACGAGTGGAGGCTACTTGGGAGCTTGAGGATGCGATGAAAAGAAATATCCCCAATTGTTTGAGTAGTTTTGGTCTAACTTCGAGGACGAAGTTTCTTTATGGGACAGAGGGTGTAAGGCCCTATATTTTTACTCTCTCATATAGGTGTTAAATTGTGCTTATGTATGTGTGAGAATGTGTGTATAATTATTTTTGGTCTTGTTGTAAATATGTATGTACATATATTGTATATTATGTAATGCATTGCATAGATGATATTATATTTAAAATATACATTGTAAATTGTACATAACTGTGTGGTGTAAATAGAGTTTTCTACAGTTTTAAGTTTTGTTCTGTCGACTAGTAGGCGTCCACATCTATAGACGCCGACCCCAAGTCAGCGGCCACATCGATGGAAGCTAACCCAGTATTGACGGCCAGTGATCTGGACGTTTACCTCCCAGATCAGATGCGTTTGCAGATCCGGAAACGCCTCCGGATATGTCACCCTCTGATTAGGAAACTGTTCCCCATGATAACCTAGCCTACCCTCTTTGCATCTCTGACCCTTAGCCTATAAAATACCTAGATTCTAGCCGGAGATGACCCTTTTGACTCTTTTGTCAAAACCCTAGTTTTCTCTGTGCAAAACCCTCACTTCATGCCCTGAGATCCGGCGACTGGTGACATCTTACGACATTCTTCATCGACAATGAGGGAGTCTGAACATTAGGGAAGGCTTCTCTGACATCTGGTTGTGCTATACATCGACATAGAACCTGGATCGGAGGGATTCTGAAGGCTCTTTGGCTCTGGCCGAGGAGAGCTTCTTTGACCTATAACTCCATCCGTGGATTTTTTTAAAGGCAAGTAACCCAAACCCATGGTCCATACATGTGTCTAGTAGGTCCTAGGCATTTTTTACGGATTTTAATCATGTCCTGGAACCCCCCTTTCTCCGGTGTTTTGTGAGTTCTGTCTGTTTTCTGCAGACAAGAACTTAACCGCAATCTTTGCTGCTGTTAATATCTAAAGTTGGCGGCGGCCTTTGTTGCCGTTAACATGGTAGGCGGCCACCCCCTTCCTGTTTAGTTCTTCAGGCAAGACCAGTGGACTGTTCTCACCTTTATGATTTATTTTTTGGATTTTTGCGTATGAGAAGATACTGTAACTTTTATATGTTATGTAATATATGTAGTGGATCATGTTGTGTAATTTTTGTGAATTTTCGTTAATTGTACTATTTATTAAAAGTTTCTGAATGCATATTAGACAAGTTTTATATCTTGTAAATTTGTTGTTTACATGATCCATGTGGAAATTGAGTACCATAGAATTTCTGTAAGATGTTTATAGACGTCAGTACAGGTCACAAAAATTTGGGATTTTTATGATATCTGTATAATTAATTATGATTTCTGAACTGTAAAATAGTGAATATGCATATTAGTTTTAATTCTTCAATAATTGTACGATGAAACCTAAATTCCTGAAAATTTCATGTGACATTATAACTGTAAGAAAGGTCTTGAACTGTTAAAAACAATTACAATACTATGATTTCATGAACGATCGAGTTTTGAGAAAACATGTAGAATCACTGTTTTAAATTCTATAAATTGTGTATAGCTCAGAATAATGTGAAATTCTGTATGCATGATGTCCAACCCGTAAACAATCTGTGATAAAAAAATTTCATGTGGGTTGGACAATAGTAAGAAATAATTTGTTCATTTCATGAGGAAATGACTAATTAAAGCATATTCATTGTAATTATAGATTAACTAAATAGTTTCAACATGATTAATGTTAATCTATGGTTGATTAAATATTGTTAACAGTAGTATCATGATAGGGAACCGAAACTGTGTGTATAATTATGAATATGGAATTATGTGTTAAATAGTGTGAAATCGTGTGTGTTTAGAAATGGAAATTATGTAAACGTGCCAATGGGTGACACTGCTACCTTAGAGGGCTGTGGAAATGTACCGTAGTAAAGTCCCTAGGGAAATGTTCATATGTGTGTGATGTCCCATGGGCATTGGGATAAAATCATGGAGGTGGACAAGTACTGCTGGTCAGGGTGGAGAGTGCTTCTCCCGGTTCTGCGCAGTAACTAAGATCTATCACTTGATTATCTAGGTGATAAGATATATGTGTGTGATGGGCCAAGTGTGTGTCCTTCTAGAGGTGGTTTGGACTATGTGTCATAGCATAAATGAGATAAACTGGATTTTGTTTATATGTGAAATGGGCATGTGTAAAAATGTGCAAAAGATATTGTGGAACTGTGAATTAATATGATAATATGTGAAATTGTGAATCGGACTATTAAATGTGTTATACCCATGTAAAACCAGCAAGTTATTTATGTTTATGAATGCGTTATGAATATGAAGTTGTACCAAGAATCCATGGTAGGATCATCTCTTCATTATGTGTAAATTCCATGCTTATATAGTTATTGTATCAGGACATAACACGATAAAAAGTGCTTGAAATTAAATGATAAAGTATGTGTAGAAAGCATGTGTTAGGTAATTTAATTCTAAATGTAAATATAAAGCATGTGGTCTATATGAAGGTAGTAGAATAGCATGTTTAGATTTTTAAAAGATTGTTAAATCCATGTTACATGAAATCGTGACTTGACTTAAAGGTAATTGTCTATATAATGTGTGTATGTATTATGTGTGTGGATTTGCTTGCTAAGTCTTTGGACTCACTCTTGCTTCGACGTACAGGTGCAGATATCTCTACATCTTTGGAGGAGATAGTTAGGTGTGACTCCGAGCGCGAGGAGTAGCACCTTTGTGGAGATTTCAGCATTTTGTACTTTTTTTTCATACTATATAATAAAGAACTTGATGTAATTTAGTTGTGGACAATGTAATTTAATTTAAATTTTCAGTTGTGAATGTTTAGTTCCTTCTTGTACTATATAGACTGTGGATAAATGTGGATGATGGAATAAGATCTTTTATTTAGTTCTTTATTTCCACTATATGTGTTTATATTTGTGTACATCTCAACTTATTGTATGTGTTAGGTAAATGTCCCACTATGGCGACGCTTTCTATATCGACGTGGGTTGTTATAATCGTACTGATATTAAGAGGGTCGTTGTAGATCGGATCCCATTTTGGGATTTTAGAGCCCCGGTTGTGTGTTTTGATCCTTTAGACTTGGGTTTTTTTTAGATTAGTCATTTGAATGCCCAACCAAATCCGGGAATCCAATTCAGATTTCGTTAGTTCGCCCACGTTAATTTCACCCACCCGTTCGTGTCGGAGCGAACCGCACTCGATCGGATCCCATTTTGGGATTTTAGAACCTCGAGTTGCGTGTTTTAATTCTTTAGACTTGGATTTTTTTTAGATTAGTCATTTGAACGACCAACCCAATCCGGGAATCCAATTCAGATTCCGCCAGTTCGCACACGTCATTTTCACCCACCGGTCTTGTCGGAGCGAACGACAAGTCGATCGGATCCCATTTTAGGATTTTGGACCCCCGGGTTGCGTGTTTTGATCCTCTAGACTTGGGTTTTTTTTAGATTAGTCATTTGAACGCCCCACCCAATCCGAGAATCCAATTCAGATTCCATCAGTTCGCACACATCACTTTCACCCACCCGGTCGTGTCGGAGCGAACGGGACGCCGATCAGATCCCTATTTGGGATTTTGGACCCCCGAGTTGTATGTTCTGATCATTTACCCTGGGTATTTTTTAGAATAGTCATTTGAACGCCCAACCCAATCCGGAATCCAATTCAGATTCCGTCAGTTCGCACACGTCATTTTCACCCACCCGATCGTGTTGGCACCAACACCACGTCGATCGGATCCCATTTTGGGATTTTGGACCCCCGAGTTGTGTGTTTTGATCCTTTAGACTTGTGTTTTTTTTATATTGGTCATTTGAACGCCCAAACCCATCCGAGAATCCATTCGGATTTTGTTAGTTCGCACACATCACTTTCACCCACCCGGTCGTATCGTAGTGAACGGCACGCCGATCAGATCCCTATTTGGAGTTTTGGACCCCTGAGTTGCTTGTTCTGATCCTTTACCTTGGGTATTTTTTAGATTAGTCATTTGAACACCCAACCCAAACCGGGAATCCAATTCGGATTCTGTCAGTTCGCACACGTCATTTCACCTACTCGGTTGTGTCAGAGCGAATGACACGTCGATCGGATCCCATTTTGGGATTTTGGACCCCCGGGTTTCATGTTTTGATCCTTTAGACTTGGGTTTTTTTTAGATTTGTCATTTGAACGCCCAACCCAATCCAGGAATCCAATTTCAATTCCGTTAGTTTGCACACGTCAATTTCACCCACTCGTTCGTGTCGGAGCGAACCGCACGTCGATCGGATCCCATTTTTGGATTTTGGGCACCTGGGTTGCGTGTTTTAATTCTTTAGACTTGGTTTTTTTTTAGATTAGTCATTTGAATGCCCAACCCAATCTGGGAATGCAATTCGGATTTCGTCAGTTCACATACGTCAAATTAACGCACCCAGTCGTCTCGGAGCGAACGACACGTCGATCGGATCCCATTTTGGGATTTTGGACCCCCGGGTTGCGTGTTTTGATCCTTTAGACTTGGTTTTTTTTTAGATTCATCATTTGAATGCCCAACCCAATCCGGAATCCAATTCAGATTCCGTCAGTTCGCACACGTCACTTTCACCCACCCGGTCGTGTCGGAGCGAACGACACGCCGATCAGATCCGTATGTGGGATTTTCGACCCCCGAGTTGCTTGTTTTGATCCTTTACCTTGGGTATTTTTTAGATTAGTCATTTGAACGCATAACCCAAAATGGGATCCAATTCAGATTCCGTCAGTTCGCACACGTCAATTTCACCTACCTGGTCGTGTCGGAGCGAACGACACGTCGATCGGATCCCATTTTGGGATTTTGGACCCCCGGGTTGCATGTTTTGATCCTTTAGACTTGGGTTTTTTTTAGATTAGTCATTTGAATGCGCTTTGCACTTCTGTTTATCTTAGAATAGTAATTAAGCACTCATGTGACTTTTTTATCCTTCAATAAGTTGATTGTATAAAGGGACCTTCTTTATTGGATTCTTAATTTAGATTTCTTTTTTTCCCTTTTGACCTTCTTTAGTGGTTCATTTCATTCAAACTATATGAAATTAATAGTAATACTGACCTGAGGGGTTGGCTGTGAGGGCGTACTCCCTGCATAGCTAAGATCAACTCTCGACCATAACGCCAAAGTGCGTCCGTAGCTCTTCCCGGATGAGGGTTCTCATCTCCTCTACACCACTGCGGGGCGGTGCAGCAGATGACTCACGTATGCTGGAGGAGCACTGAACTCGCATGTTAGGACAACACTGGAGTAGTATCTAGGCTATCCCCAAAGCCGTACATTCGACTCTTTCTCTGCCCTCCCGCGGCGTCTACCAAGCCTTCAGATCCAAGTCTGGCTGGGGAGTGCCCTCTGCATAGCGATCTGCCATCGTCCTGTCATAGGTCTCCTGTAGAACAAATTAAAACTAAATTATTGAAATCAAATTATTTTAATATCTTAATTGAATTCAAAATTTATATTTTGACTTACAGCAATCGTGCGAGCACTCTTGCTGACATAGTCATCTGTCCCCTTCAGCTTATGAGTCTGATCAATAACTCGCAAAAAGTAGGGGCACGCTCGAGCTCGTGACGCTTACAATTCAACAAAATTAGTTAGTTCACAATATAACTAATGTATAAACAATTGAACAATAATATGCTTACCAATTTTTAGCTGGGGTCGCATAAGATACAGACCTACTAGTATGCACATTCTTCTCCGGATGAGTTGATCGGTTGTGTTTTGCCACCTGTGACCGCTCCTGCCATGGTCCAATAGCCCAACGCTCACAAAGGGACTCCCAGTAGTCCCTCCTCAGCAAAACAGGGCCGTAATCCAGCCAAGCCATAGGATCTCGGCTTCCTGTGGTCTTCATTGCCTTGTCCCGGGCCTCATACATCAACTTTCTTAAATTAGTCTGGGCAGTAGACTCCCAGACGGCTCGAGCTCGAGGGAGATCCTCGGGTCACATGAATGCGTACCTCCGCTGTAAAGAAATAAAATTACTCAACTTTGTGCACTAACAAGGATAGTAATTAAGAAATGACTTCAAATCAGTAAAATTAATAATACCGTGAACATGTCAAATAATAATCCAAGACGGGCACCGGGAACTCTCTCCATGCATCCACTGGTTCTGGAATGTGTGTGTGGACCAGCGTCGTAATATAGCGGGAAGCAGAGTCGGGATCTATCTCCCCCTGCAATTGCACATTAATTTTGTACATGAATTGTATAACATAAATAACAAATAGACAAAGTTTGAAGTGATCAAGTTTACCCTGAAATCCAACATGGTTGTCGTCCAGTAGCTGAGGCCCCTCCTTATCCGCTGCTGGATGCTAGCTCTCCACATCTGTTGAAAACAATTAAGTACACTATTGTTGTATAAATTGGAAGACAAGAAACGTACTAATCTATGGAAACATACATGTACCTGGTGGTGAGGAAGAAGGGAATGGTGGCACTACTGGCGTGGTCCAGGAGGCGGTCCCTGCAAAATTATTACACATTAGAAAATATGAATTAATATGAATAATAATATATAGAGTTTTGTGTTTACATATACATATACTTGTTGCCGGGACGACCGGCGTGGACGGGGAGGCAGTCCCTGCAAAATTGTATGTACGTTAGAAATTATGAATTTAATATGAACAATAATATATAGAGTTTTGTGTTTATATATACATATGCCTGTCGCCGGATGACCAGCATAGA
Source organism: Colocasia esculenta (assembly GCA_014218235.1). Taxonomy (NCBI): domain Eukaryota; kingdom Viridiplantae; phylum Streptophyta; class Magnoliopsida; order Alismatales; family Araceae; genus Colocasia; species Colocasia esculenta. Next base: position 7,057 of record JACBKR010000134.1, on the reverse strand, counting down.
CGGGGAGGCAGTCCCTGCAAAATTGTATGTACGTTAGAAAATATGAATTTAATATGAACAATAATATATAGTGTTTTGTGTTTACATATACATATACCTATCGTCGGGACGACCGGCGTGGACGTGGAGGCAGTCCCTGCAAAATTGTATGTACGTTAGAAAAGATGAATTTAATATGAAAAATAATATATAGAGTTTTGTATTTACATATACATATACCTATCATGGATGGGGGGCGGACCCTCAGCCTACGGAGGTGGAACCCTCCGACTCCGTCCTCCACGTGCCATATCTCTATTGATATAAATAATGATATAACATGTCATCAGCACTCAAATTTGAAATAGCTATTGAATAACATATAATTAGCAACAACACTCAGTTCTTACAAAATTATATAATATTATCTATTCATCATCAGATGCTGAAGATATGTTTAATTCAGCGTCATCTTCGTCATCCTCCTCGAATTCGTCCTCATCATGTCAGGACTTTTCCTCCTTATCAGACTCCACCACCTACTCAAGGGCATTTGAGTCCACTTCTTCTCGTTCGTTATCCTTATATAGCAAATTGGTTCATTTATATTATCAACACTGAACTGCGTAGAAACCGCCAACTCTCGTGCGTCACTCCAATCTGATTGGAAAAAATTGTCATTAACACCTTCGAGCTCATCATCAGCCGGGACAAGCCCATACTCAGGGAATAGCCTTGATTTCACTCTACATGCAGCCTACCAATCTCTTAATTTGAGGACGAATAAGTTGAATAATAAACTTCTTGGGCTTGTGCCTCCAGAATGAATAGCTTATACGTATTCAACTTGGACTTATGCTTGACATCGACAATCCCATATGTTGTGTCATTACGGATAGAGGTCGGATGAAACCAATGAAACTTGAAGAGAATATATTGTTGCCTTGTCCCCAAAATTGAATTTCAATGACTTCTTCGAGAATGCCATAATAGTCTATTTCATTTTCATTGTAGGCACTTCCCTTCACACATACACCATTGTTCATCGTAGACTTATTCCGTCCATAATCTCTCGTGTGAAATCGGTATCCATGCACAATGTAGCTTGGATAGACACGTTGTAGTGACCTAGAAAAATTTCTTGAATTTATTTTACAAATTGTTTCTTTATTTCTGCATGCGTTTGAAAGCTGTTCTGTGTGGATCTTGGCGTCACATCCTTTGGCGTTAATACCTGTCAGCGATAAAATCGCCTACCGTTTATTTTCTATTAAAGACAGACTATTGTGTCTTTTATTATTTTATGAATTATTTAAAAATTTGGGCAAGCCTATAAACGACATCATCGAAGGACATTTACGTGGAGGCTGACGGCATCTTATGTTGACGTTAATCTGACTTGCCTGTTTTTGATATTTCGGTTTGGGGATTAGAGATTGGCCGTTTCCAAGGGTTTTAATGCGATGATCTGAGCGTTTACGATCTGAGGGTCAGGATTTAGGCTGGCCCTTGCGTGGGAGGTCTTTATAAGATCAATTTCGCGACTAGATAGGGGTTTTTTCGCTCCTGGTTTTTTGAAGAGAGAAAGAGGGCCGAGAAAGAGATTTCTGGGCTCGTTCATGCATTCTTGAGGCTTGTGGACCGAGGAGGATTGTTCGTCTGCAAGCTCCAAGGCTTCTCCAAGTAGAAGAACTTGCATGGAGGCGGATTAGAGCGTTTGGAGACGGCAGGAAGGAGCTGCCTCACGGGCGAGGTGGGCTTCTCGGGCTTAGAATCGTCACTCTTGTAGGAGGGTTAAGTTATGTTACATGGGGGTTCAGTTTAGGATATGTTACACTATCTATTTACCATTTTTACGTATTTTTAAAGCATGTAAATAACCTACGGGAAGGGGTAGAAGTTGCGTTATTTCATGTAGGGTTTTCTGTGTTTTTTGTGCATAAGAACTAGATGTCCAGATCGCTTCCCGTCTATATGCCGCCGTCAGTATGTTTTTTGTGCATAAGAACTTCATATGAACAACGTTCATTTTCTGACATTTATTGTATGTAAACGGCGCTATGTGCCGCCGTCAGTATGTATTAACGGCGCTATGTGCCGCCGTCTATTTAGACTTAATGACAGAGTATGTGGACGTCTACGTCAGTAAACGCCACATACCTTGCCGTCATGTTTATCAGTAACATGTATTTCCAAAAAACTGATTTTATTGTTTATATATGATCCATGCTTGTATGAGTTTCGGCCATGTGATGTTTAGGGTGTTTGTTTACTATTATAATATGGCCGATTATTCCAATAGTAAACATGCTATTTATATCTATATATATATGAATGTTATTATGTGTTAGATTGACAAAAGACAAGTGTAATGGATTGTAAAATGATGTATGTTAAATATGAATGGTTGAGGACTGAATTACAGTGAGAGATAGCATGCCAGTGGTTCTCTGTTTTATATAAAAATTCCTTGATCTTTTCTAATGTTGTACCATGTGGATTAGTCCAATTGATGGAATTAATTCATGAAAAAGGGTTACAGAGGTAAAAAAAAATACTAAATTTGTCATGTACATAGTATATCCTGATTCAAAATTTCTGTTAACATTTTGGAATTTTTAGACATTTGTACATTCTGTTATAAATTTCTGAATAATAAACTGCATGTAGAATTTAGATAAAAATGCAAGTATGTACATGATTGATGTGTTGCATTTAGTATCATGATAGGGGTTTGTCATGAAGAAAGTAGAATTTCAGAACTGAAAGACCTGCTATAGGTTATTGCAATTGCATGAATGTAAATTAAATGATATCATACATGTTAGTCTATGCATTGAAATGAAATGCCAATAAGACATTGCTACTATAGAGGTTCCCACAAGGAACTACACCATGGATGCCCCTATGGTAATGGTTCAACTATATGAAATGACTAAATGAATTCGTGCGCAACAGATTGAAATCCTGGAGGTAGACAAATTCTACTGGTTAAGGTGGGAAGGGCTTTCCCCGGTTTTACGCAAATACCATGACTTCATCACCATTTTCCTAGGTGATAATGAATGACTATATGACAATGTGCTATAAAATCTCCATAATAGTGTGGGCTATGTCTTGGCAAATAAATAAAATGACTACATGCTACATGTCTACATGACCTACAAGCTACATGCCTACATGAACATTGTCTACATGATTTCATGCTATATGCCAATGTGTTAATGTTAAATGAATTACATGCAAATTGATATATGAAATAATTGCTACATGTTTAAATGGTCCATTGTTACATGACAATTGTACATATTGCATAATGTAGCATAAGTTTTCATTAGATGGTTTATATGTTACATGACAATAAGTAAATTCCATGATAAGAATGATTACATGCTATATGTAGGAACATGTTGATTTATTGTTAGAAAATAAGATAAGTGATTTTATGCATTACATGATATGTTTATTTCCATAATAATTAGAATGCTATGAATGAATGATTGTCAATTGACTTAGAACCATGTTAGTAGGAAGTATATGATATCAATGAAATGAGTGATAATATGTTACCATGTTTTTAAACCTAGTATATTTATAATATCGTGAAATGTCTTTCATGTGATTTGCTGAGTCTTGTAAACTCATACTTGCTTAACATTTCAGGAGAACCAGAGGACACTCAGGAGTTCGTTCACACTGACTCGAAGTGAGAGGATGGGGAGACTTAGATTAGTTGAGAGATTTTAGAATGACTCTTGTATGTGAGGACTATATGTACTTTCCTTTATGCATTTGGACTATGAAATGTAATAAGTTTGGGACTATTGTTATATCTCTTTTATGCACTAGACTTTACATTTGAGTATAATGTTGATTACAATCATTTAATTCCATATTCCGTTGCTTATTATTGGAATTGAATTGTCATTTGTGTATATTTCTACCTATACCGTCAATTGTTGGATTTATTCCACTGTAATACCTCTGTTAGATCCAATGTGAGTTGTATAACTGTACTGGGTCTAAGAGGGGTGTTACAAAGATTGATATTAGAGCGTTCCAGGTTTAGCATGTACATAAATGAATATCAACATTGTATTCATGTTTTATGTCTGCATAAAGAATTAGTCCAAAATTCTATAGAAGAATGGTTATGATATTGATGCCTATTTTGCAGACTATTACTATGGCGACTCGTGGACTAGAGGAGTTGGCCCGTCTAGGGGTGATGATTCAGCGAAAGGTTCGCAGGCTCCAGTTCAGCAGGCTCAGGACCTGACTGGAGTACCTTTGCCACCCCCACTGCCCCCTGGGACTACAGAGCATTGTTGCAAGGATTGGTGCATGCGATGTAGACTCATGCTCAGACTACAGCGGCATTGCAGGCACAGGTGCAGGTTCAGGTTGGTAGATGCAAGAGTTATTCAAGGTGTTAATTGGAGGAATTTTTAGCTAAGAGCTTGTTTTGGATTGTAGGCACCGGCACCTGCTCATGAGGCAGTTTTTGGAGGTGTCCCTATGATGGAGAGGTTTAGGAGGATGACCCCACCCTTCTTTAAGGGGGAGAGTGATCCTATTCTAGCGGAGAGTTGGCTCCGGGAGATGGAGAAGATCTTTCGTGCCATCCGATGCACGACGAGGAGAGGTTGACTTTGGCTACTTATATGCTGCGGTAAAGGTTGTTTTTTGAGGGTTATGCATGTTGTTTGCATGTACCCTTAGTTGTATTGATTTTTCTTCTCAGGAGCGTGCCGATGTGTGGTGATCCTCTGTACTATGCACACAATTTGCGGATGGGGCTATGGAGGTTGCTTGGACTGAGTTCGTCCATCTGTTCAGGGCGAAGTATATTCTAGAGCATGTGCAGGACCGTATGGAGCAGGAGTTTTTGACATTGACCAGGGGTCAATGAGCGTGCTTGAGTACGAGGTGAGATTTCCAGAGCTGTCCAAGTATGTGCCCCACGTAGTGGCAAATGAGCGGAGGAAGGTAAAGAAATTCATTATGGGGTTGAAGTCGTCCCTGAGGATGAACTGGTGGCTTTAGGACATCGTTCCATGGAGGAGGCTTTGTCTGCAGCATGCATGCAGGAGGCAGAGATGGAGATCTATTTGGAGGAGAAGAGGGCTTCTTTAAAGAGGCCAGCATCAGCATTCCAGCATCAGGATAAAAGAAGAAGGCCCCAGCTTTCTAGCAGAGAGCAGTTGCACCGGCGCGTGGCTGTACCGACACCAGGCGGAGGCACAGTTGCAGAGAAGCCAGTGTGTACCCAGTGTGGGAAGCGCCATGGAGGCGAGGTGTGTTGGGTGACTTCTGGGAAGTGCTTGAGTGTGGTGATATGAACCACAAGATCAAAGATTGTCCGAAGATGCCGCAGCAGACTACGGAAGCAGTAGCACCAGTAGTAGCTAGACTGGCACTGAGAGCAGCAGGTGACCGAGGGCTCAGGCTCGAGTGTTCGCTTTGGCGAGAGACGAGGCAGAGTTGGTAGAGCATGTCATAGAAGGTACAATTTTAATTATGGGAATGCATGCTAGAGTCTTGTTTGATACCGGTGCCGCGCATAGTTTTGTTTCCGAAGGATTTGCCAAGGTCTTGATGAAGGATGATGGTTCCCTTGTCTGTGCATACTCCAGCAGGAACTATTTTGACCGAGCAGTGTTTTTCGTCTCTTCCGGTGAGCATCAGGGAGCAATTTTGCTATAGTTTCTATTTGTTGAAGATGAAGGATTATGATGCTATTTGGGCTTAGATTGGCACGAGGAGCATTATGCTCTGATGGATTGTCGGCGGAAGCTTATTATTTTCCGTTCCCTGGTAAGGAGGAGTTTGTTCATCCTTTGCCTAAGAGCATGTCGGGCAAGTTCGTCATTTCTGCTTTGAAGGCAGCCCGGATGTTGAGCAAGGGTTGTAGTGGTTATTTGGCTAGTGTGGTTGTGTCTGAGGATTGGAAGAAGGTTTTATCTGTGGAAGATATAGAGATAGTCAGAGATTCAGAGATGTTTTTCCAGAGGATTTGTCTGGTTTGCCCCCTGTAAGAGAGATCGGTTTGGTTGTAACGACCCTCTTCATACCGGTACGATTATACCAATCCCCATCTATAAAGGTATAAGCACGTCACAGTGGGACATGTACCCAACACTAGCCGATAGGTTGATATGTACCTGGATAGCAATAGAATACAGCGGAATAAAATAAATAACTCAACTTTTAACCCATCACCAACACACATTCCACAATCTAACACATTGGTTTCACATGTTTGCATAAAACATGAATTGGATTTCATTGCATGGAATTAGATTTATTTGCACACAATCTCATTCATTAGGTAGCTTCTCATATCAATTGTTCGTATTACACGAATAACAAGGTCAAATATATTTATTTACATGTGCTATTGCATGAATAGAAATAATTTACATGACATGGTGCTAAACATGATATTGTAAGGATGTTAAACATGACATGGTGATGTTGCAAAACATGATATTGCGACGAAGGTACCCAATACATGAACTTTCTCGAGCATACCGCATTAACATATTTGTTTTCTCATGCAAGCACATTCTTATTAGCACTAACTCTATTCTTTACATATACCTCACAATACTTACTTTTTCATTTTCACATATCACATTTCATGTCTTTGTACTCATCACATGTCACTTTTGTATGTCATTATGCACTTACTCATATTTCAATAATTTAAAGATGCCATGACACATAGTCCTAACTACCGATAGAGGACACAACGAACATCTCATACTCATGACTCAGGTCACATAACTCATATCACATATCTTGTGTCACATAGCCCATGTCACATAACTCATGTCACATACTCATATCACATAACTTATGTCACATAGCCCATGACACATAACTCATATCACATAACTTATGTCACATAACTCATATCACATATCTTGTGTCACATAGCCCAGTCATTGCACATTACATTCGCTTTATCGCATTTTCACACATTATTCACATGTTTTACTTATTCTGTTGAATCATTTTATATGTTACATCCATAATTCCACATGTCTCAGTTAACCCTAACATGATACTACTA
>JACBKR010000133.1:0-60857 GCA_014218235.1 Colocasia esculenta | reverse complement strand
TCGAATCAAACTGATTTTTAATTATTTTTATTTTCAAACTGAATCGGTTGATTTGATTCGATTTTTTAATTTGAACCAAATAGTAAACACTCGTAACCATATCTTTTGTATCATGTACATTATAATAACCCTTACAAAATGAATCATGACAAGATCAAATTAGTATAGTAAAATTATGTAATTATATCTAATGGTTGAGTAATAATAATTAACATATGTAGGTACGAAGATTGTTAAAAAAATTTAAAAAAAAAATATGATGGAATGAGAGAATATCCACTAGTTAATAATTGAGACAAGAATAGATGACATTTATATATAAATTGAAGGTAAGGGATAATGAGTTAAAAATTTAAAAGCAAAAATTTTGAAGTTGAGGAGTTTTTTTAATAAAAATATTATATAATATATATTAAAAATTATCAAAAACAAAAATAGAAAAGTAGATACAAAATTGAGTGTTTCCGCTTCCTTATTCTATAAAAATTTAAATATTTAATTTTATTTTTATTAAATCATTGATTTTTTTCAAAATTAGCATCTTAAAAAAATTAAAAAAAAATAAGTCGAAATAAAAAATCCGTTGACAGCGCTACTCGCTGCGCAGTGTGCACGGTGGGTTGGCTCCCAGTTCCACCGATGAGAAGCTACGGTTTCAAGGAGGCACGTAACGGCTCGGCGCCGCCTCGCGCCAAAAGCTGTTGGAGATCTCCAAGTTGAACAAGCCCCCACGTTGGGCAAGCCACTGAGCCAGGCCAGGCCAGGCCACGGGGGGTGGGGGGAAGAGCTTTACCCCCACAAACATTCACACCAACAAACTCCAATGAAAGAAATTCTTGTGAGGATACCTGCAACAGGTTTTCCTTATTACCTTCTCTTTTCTTTTCACCCAGCTCTCTCCTGCTCATGCTTGGTGTGAATGCCACCATGTAAGCAGGGAAATAACGTTTCTTCCCGCTGCTGGTCTCCATCCATCAAACCATCTTTGGCCATTTAGTCCACCCCACCGTCTTCTCTCTTCCCCTTTGGATGGACCTCCCGGATTCACTCCATCTATTTCGCCGGGATTGCCCTCCCCAATTCCCTTTTCCCTATCCACCCTTCCTTCCAGGCCCCCTGTTCCCTTTCCCTTTTTCTCTCTCTCGCGCTCTCTTTTGCTGTCCCTTCCCATCTCACTCATCTGTATCAGATGAAGACGGGGAGGATTTCTTCACAAAGGTTTGAAAAAAATGAAAAAATAGTGCGGAAGCTGACGCCTGACGGTATGAGAGGAAGGAAGAGGTAGAACTGGTAAACGTCCCCTTCGCCTGCCCTGCCCGGTCCTCTCCTCCCCACACTGGTGTTAATATTTGACCAGGGCCTGGTGGGCACACACTCTTTTTGCTGCTTCTCTGCTTCGGCCCCTCCTTCCTCCTACCTTTCTTCTTCCTCCTCTTCCCAAAAGATTTTTTTTTTCCCCTCTCGACCCAGCCGGAATTAACAAACAATGGTGGCGACCCGGTACTCCCCCTTCTCTCTAGACGCGTCATCGCGGTAGGCAAAAGGCAGAAAAGAGCCAATCTTGGTGTCCGCAGCTCCTCGGCTTCTCGATTTCACGGGGGGGCATCCCCGATCCAACTTTTTTTGAATCTGGGTGTTCTAGCTTCCCATCGATTCTCCATCCCCAGAAGCGCAATTCTCCTCGCTGCTCGCAGTTATCCTAGAATCCTCCCCAACCTCCTTCCCTTTCCATTTCTTATGTTGAGAGAGAGACAGAGAGAGTGTGTGTGTGTTTGGCTCCTCTCGGAATGTTCCTGCCAATCTGAAGGACACCCAGACGTCTCCCCGCTTCTTCAACCACGAAGAACACAGGATATCAGATCCCAATTCTTCTCCAAGTTTATCCATTTATGATCTCTCGCAGAAGACCCAATTCTTGTTCTCCCCTGCGTTTGTAGTTTGGAGGGTCTGCTTCTGCCCTCTGTGCCACGATGGGCTGCACGGGGTCGAAGCAGGCGCGGCGCGAACGGCACCGGAGCCCGTCGCCGCTAGCCAGGAGCTACAGCATGCCGGTGCACCACCCGCCCCAACGCAAGGGAGACAGCTGCCACGTCGTGGCGCTCACCTCCACCACGCTCGGCTCCCTCCGACTCGACTCCCTCCGCGAGGGCTGCGGCCACCGTGGCTGCCCGCACTGCCGTCGTGAAGCCGACGATGAGGACGAGCCAATGAAGAAGACGCTCAACGACAGGAAGTCTACGGCTGCGGGCGCCCCCGACGTCGACGGCTTCTCGGCGGAGGTGTTGAAGGCGAAGGCCTGGTCGGAGATGATTGAGAGGAGGATTCCGGCGCCGAAAACACCCACCAAGACCCCTCCCAACGAGCCCGAGGTCATCAACACATGGGAGTTGATGGAGGGCTTAGAGGACGCCAGTCCTCTCTACCGTTTCCCCGCCACCGGCGACGCCGCTGCCGTCATGGAGCGCTCCTTCTCATTTCACTCCGTGCAGGAAATCTGCAAAGAGACGGAACCGAAGCCGAAGCCGAAGCGAGCAAACGGGTCCGTCTCGCCGGAACCAATGTGGATGGAGCTGGACGGCGACGGTGGCGAGGGGGACGCCTTCATCTCAGACTTCGATCCCGACATCATCTCCTCCTTCAGGAAGGCCTTTGAGGAGCTCTCCCCGGAGCACCCGTTCCAACTCACCGCGCAACAGCCCGACGAACCCGAGAAATTAGCTGCCGACGAGAACCGGCGAACAAAAGATGATGACCATAGGATCCCCGCCGTTACCGGCATCGTGAAGGCCAGGATCAGCGCGTTCCAGGGGAAGATCGATGCGAAGAAGGCCCAGTTCGCTGCGTCCAGGCCCTGCACGCGGCCGCCGGGGAGCGAGGGGAAGGTAGTGTTCTATTTCACCAGCCTACGCGGGGTTCGCCGGACCTACGAGGACTGCTGCGCCGTCAGATTGATCCTGCGGAGCTACGCCATCCGGGTGGACGAACGGGACGTGTCCATGCACGGGGGCTTCAAGGAGGAGCTCAACACCATCCTCGGCCCCGGCTTCGGCGGCAACAGGCTGCCGAGGGTGTTCGCCGACGGTAGATATCTAGGAGGGGCGGAGGAGGTGTGGCAGATGCATGACGCCGGAGATCTCTGGGAAGCTTTGGAAGGCTGCGAGGTGCTAGTGGGCGGAAAGGATGCCTCCTGCCGGGCCTGTGGCGATGTGCGCTTCTTGCCCTGCGAGACCTGCTCTGGTAGCTGTAAGGTCTACGTTGAGGAAGTGGAGGATGAAGAGGAGGAGCCAGATGGGGAGGAAGACATGGATTCCGGCGGGTTCCGGCGATGCCCCGACTGCAACGAGAATGGTCTGGTGCGCTGCCCCGTTTGTTGCAGTGGCTAGCGGCCATTGAGGTTCCGAACGGGGTTCCAATCCCGACATGTGTTCGACGAAATTCCTTCAATTCATTTCTCCTTGTTCTCCCCCACTTTTTTCCTGTTACTCTTTGGATTGTTTCATCCACATCCCATGTACAGTTGAAAGTTGTAGTCTGTAGAACGAAAGCAATGGAGAGAGAAGAGGCCATGGAAGAGCTGTTGAAGGAAAAGAGGAGATAGGATTATACAATCTATACTAGTAGAATTTTGGGGCAGTTTGCTTGAAAGCCAATCCCCATTTTCCTTTTTGCAATTTTTATGGTAACCCATCTGTGTGAGTAAAACAAGGCTGGAGGTTGTACATCATCATCTTGTGTTAATAAGAGATTAAAGAGTGTTGTTACATCATTTGCATATAAAGGAACCAACTAACCAAGCTTATCCTTCTTAGACACAGATTAATTTGGTGCCACTGTTGGCCTCTCATCTCTTCTTCAAGCTTCAGCAACCAGAATCCCACCAACAACTGACCATGGAAGAGCAGGGCTTGGTGGATCGTTCGAGTTGGCTGGAAGGGAAAGACAAAATTACTGTCTTTCTGTGAAAACAAAGCCTTGCATCTCACCGCCGATCAGGAGGAAACAGAGTGTGCGTGATCTTGACGTGATCTCATAAAGCCTTCCAATTAAAAGGGTTATGTTGGTCTTCCACCTTTTCCAGTTTCTACTCTAAAGCGTGGTCTTCTTGCGTTAGAGGTCAGCCGTCAACGGCACCCGAAGACGTGGGTTCTTAAGAGAGGACAGGATGACACGGTCTGGTGTCGGCCATCGTCTTATTGGGTTTTCAAAACAAAGGTGGCTGCCCGCTTTATGTAAGGAATGGCTGACGAGGAAACCGCGAAATAACAACGAATGTCAGTGTATCCATGAATTTATAAAAAAAAAAGTCATTTGGAAATATGCCATCAATATCATGATGCGCATACGATGGCATAGCACTATTTGATTTTAGATTAAGGTATATCTGTTAATATATTTTGAAGAATGGTTATTTTACAAATTTGTTTTTAACAATGATTTTTTTGTGAAAAAAAAAAACTTACATATATAATGTGTGTGGTTTTTGAGCGGTGGCAGCTGAATCCAAAATACTTTTCTTCTTTCACATTGTCTATATAACCGAAATTAAGCTTTGCCGTGTTATTGTAGATTGTGATAGTATATTTGTATCGTACCGTATTAGAGTTTGAACGAATCTTGAGACGGTCGATACCGTATAATTAAATATATAAACTTTAATATTATTTATTATAATTTAATAATTTTTTATTTTTTTATTTTTTTATTTAATTTTTAATTATTATTTTTTATAATAAAATTTATCGGATCGAACGGTGCCGCACTAACATAATTCGATCCGTACTATTCCAAAATGATCTAGATATGACCAAATTGCTGGACATGACGAATCTTGATGTAGACTAACCCAAGTAAATATAATTTATCGAGGGACATGATAGACAAGAGATTGCTTGATGAAATTTCGGTAGTTGGCTGCCGAAACTTTCTAGTTTTCTATTCTTGTTTGGATTGCTGCCTACGGGAGATAATAAAGGGCGTCTCAGACGCATTTGTGAAGAAACCTATTGCGTTCAACACGACAAACACATTTCACGCCCTCAAATTAAATACAATCATCCCACTACGTTGACCTTGGGACCTTTTTTAATTTGAGTAACTAAAGACTTAATTATAGATTCAGGTGTTATCACTCGGCCATATACAATGGCAGATCTAAAAAGATCTCAGTGGGGTCTTGTGACTCTATTAGATCTTCTACCTAATTTTAATTTGTATTTAAAATTAAATTTAAAATAATAAAATTATTATGATGATCCTATTAGACTTAGAAGTTGGGACACTTGCTAGATCCATATTTTGCAATGAGCCAATAATCTATAATCCAAGTGACTGCATTGGACAACTTTTGCGTCCGTAACTGGTCATATATTATATACATAAAGTTGTTCGAAAGAAAAGGTGTTGCTCTTGCATTTGCGTTTGTTTGTATGCACTTATATATATGTTATGTCAGAATAGCTTCCGCTGAGAATATTAATTTCCAGCACATTGTATTAACTAATTCGTCAACAAACTTTCATCACTACCGTCTCCGAAGAGAGAGAAAATTAAACTTTAACAATATTAACTAAAATGCCAACTATCTTTGATATCATTAATATCTCTGAACAGAGAGAGATGTTAAATTTAGCAACAATAAATACATATATCATTTAGAGCCACGGAGAAGGCCTGTCCTACTTCCCTCAACAACCACCACTTTGAAGTGAAGAGACAAGCGATCATGGGTTGTGGAGGGCCCTAACAGTACTTGTGAAAGTTACATGTTGCATGGATCTCTCTCTTTCTTCTTGTGGGTAGGTTAGGGTTCTAACACCTCTCTCTCTCTCTCTCTCTCTCTCTCTCTCTCTCAGGATAGAACGTAAACATTGTAGATCCGTATCCCCGAATCCGGCCTCTGCTTGGATTTTTACAGGCCCCATATCGGCTATTGGATAGGGAGTCCAGCGTTGGGCCCATTCTACCGTCAGTGATATGACATATGAGCCTCCTCTTTATTCTCCTGCCTGGCCTTCTCCTTTGAGCCCGCCGGTGTTTCTTGGACTGACTTCTTCAGATTTCTGAACGACGGACCGTCGTTTATGATGACATTGGTGCAAGGAAGCTGACGTCCGAGGAAGCGGCGGCCACCGTCCAGGCCGGAGGAGCAGTTGCTTATACCTTCCGGTTCTTCACCTTTTTGCTATGGCATTGACAGGTCTCAGTAATGTTTGACTACTACATTTTTTCTAATGATTTTGTGATTTTCTATTCATATGTCAACTATTCAACTTAATTTATAAATTATTCTATTTATAAATTTTATTTATTTTATAAAAATCACATTAGATATGTAGATTAAATCGCTTGAACGTATAGTTGTGAGAAATGCTTGAATGAGATACAATCATAGAATGTGGCATGAAATCTTCTGTTTCTTTGCTTGCATGCTTTACAAAACATGACTTCCCTAGAACGTGCACACTCAAATTCACATATTCCGGCTTGAGATGACATGACGTCCATATATTGCGAATAGAACTGTAAACGAATTAATACACTCGATAAGTAATTTTGTAATGGCTCCAACGCTCGGACCCTCGGCTCCCATTAAGGATCCGACCATCGGCACCGCCGCCCACGAGTCCGAAGACCTAGAAAGACTAACGGACCAGTCTAACAAGATATGTAAGAGAGTAAGTAACAACAACAAGTACTAAAATGTACCAACAAGTGAAGAAAAATCGTTCAACACAAAGTACAAGTCTAGTATAGTTCTAAAGTAGCAAAGTAAAAGTGCAAAAAGAAAGGGAATAACAAATCCCTTAGGGGCATATCCCGAGGGTGACAAAATAAGTACGAGGGAACACTACTCACGGAAGACGCCGTCCACTACGGCCCCGTCTCCTTAGCCCACCACGGAGGGTATTGCTGTGAAGTCTCACCTATAAGGAAGGGAATGAGCTTCACGAAGAAGCCCAGTAGGGGCTACCAGTCTCCCACTGGTTCTAACAAGCAGAATAAATGTCACGTCCTAATAAAAATCTATTTATTGGAAGTGACAGAAATCAGGCACAAGAATTAATACTAACATTTGTTCATTCATAACTCACTAAGCGGAAGTCTTATTACAAGATACTCCTCATTTTAGACTAAGTGAGAAGTAGGAAAGAGTAAACTTCTATCTATTACATTTCATATTCACACTATTAAAAGCAGTAAATGGTTTGGTTGCTCGACGACGGACAGTCCACTCAGCAGTCAGCACACTTTTCCCTTTAAGGTTCACCCCCATCTTGGTCACATGAAAGACATGATATGTGAGCTAACTAGCCCAGTAGGATTCAAATCCTCTAATCAAAAGGATTAAGTTATACGAAGATCAAGATAAAAGACTTGACTGATAACAAAGACAGACAAGTAAGAATCTCAACTTGATAGTGAATATGAAACAGAAGTACTGGAATACAAGACATGATCAGGAATTCACAATAATGCTCATACTGGTGCATATACACATTCATACATGAAAAATAACATGATGACTTAATCAAGCTTGTATTGATGCAATGTCAAACATCCTTGGATCCTTTATCATTCCGTACGGCCCGTAAATGAATTCGGGTGCTCCTTCTAGGACTGGACCAGCCTTATTTGCACAGGCATATTAATCATGTGGGGTCCAGGGACCCAATAATTGTTATCACCAGTTATTCATAACCAATTGTGGTATTCAAGTATTCAACTCTCATGTAACCAAAGGTTATGGATCAAGTTCACTGAACATAGAGAAATGGAACCAACTAGACCCAACTTGCACTTGAAAACTTCAAGAGCAATCTAAAGAAGGGTATAGGAAACAAGGTGAATGATCTCTGTAGGGACATATTAGTAGATACCCAAGAGAATGAAGACGGTAGCTTGCCAAGTGAATAGCATAAAGTTTCAACAAGAGTTTTTACACAAAAGCGTGCTAGAACACTGGCCCAGACAGTGTGTGTCGACAGCCAAGAGGTGGCTGTCGATAGGTGCAAGCATCCAGAAGTCAATTTCTGGTTTTGGGACAGTGCCTATTGACAGGCCTGGTCTGGCTGTCGACAGGTATTGGTGTTTCTAGTAGACTTGAGTGCTGGAAGCCTAGGGTCTGTCGACAGGTGCTTCCTGTCTGTCGACAGCCGCCAGTTCCACTTCTAGGAATGATTCTATATTCATTCTAAAAACTTTTAACAACGAAATTTATGGATCAAACATGGACAAAATCAAATGGAAAGACTTGTTTCTAGCTCTCTCAATAGGCTTACAAGGTGGACAAGATAAAGCATGGGTTTACAACCTACACATGTTAAGCTAGAAACCGATTATGACATGAAACTGGGAGAATAACCTTTATAACAACGGTTATGTAAGAAGATTTTTGCATGATAGACACCCAATTCTAGAAGTATTTAAGGAGTCAAAGCCAAAGCCTGAGGGTACACACACCTAAACAAGAGATGAACTTACTGCTTCAAGGTTAGTTTACAAGTTCAAAGGCAAACATGTACTTAGTTATGAACTTTTCAGCATGAGTAGAAGACAAGGGTAGGAGGAGAAGATAGAATCCTACTAGAAAATTTCTACAGATACACATGATACACCACATTTACAGAGGATGAATACCCAGTTCTTAAAATACTTGTGAAGTCAATACCACTGTGTGAGAACTTAACTACTTAACAGGAACTTCCTTAGCATGTGTAGAAGACAAGAGTAAGGAAGGAGGAAATGAATCCTATCTTATTGAGTAGAGTGAGTTTCTCCTCAACTTAGAGATCCACAGAAACAAGAAGAAGGAACGAAAAGCTTGTACATATGATAGCTTTGACAGGTGCAACTGGAGGGGTGGTGATCCTTAGCAGACCAAGCAGCTACTGCAGGTACTGCACAGCTCCTATAACTCCAGCAACATCACACAGCAGTAGGAGTAGGTGTAAGGGAAAGCAGGAACAAACAGAGGAAAGGTGCATACGGGGTAATGGGGTGTTTTTATAACCCAGCAGCATCCCCATGCATGATGACACATCGGCCATCAAGGTGTCGTTTTTACTGTAACACATAGCTCATGCAACCTCCCCAAGCCTCATACATAGGTAAAAACGTGTAAGATGTTTAACCCTCAATGGCATGAGCTTATGTTGCCCATGCTACGTAAGCAAGAAAATCCCCACAAAATAGCTTCCGTAAATGGACCATAAATCAGCTGGCCCAATTGACCCCAAGTTTATGTGTCATAATGATGTCCATTCATATTAAAATGTCTACCATAGGCTAATGGAAAGGTTTTACTAATTATGATGATTTTAGTTCAATTTTTAGAATTTATTTTTCACCCAGCAAAAATTATCCGGAAAATAGTTACGTCGGCTTAATCTCGAAATCCGCACATCAACAAATCCGGATATTTATATTTATGATATCACCATATTTTTCTAGAAATTGTGGTGTTTTTGGATTTTAATTTCGTTATAATTTTTCAATATCGCCCTGTCGGAGCACCTCTAAGTACGACACTGGAGTAACGTTTATTAACACTAATTAATCTCAAATTTCAATTATTTACATCTCATGACAATAGTTAGGTTTAATAACCACATTATTCATATTTTCCTAAAAAATAAAATTTTCGGGGCATTACAATAAATATGTCCACATAACTGAAATTAAGTAAGTAAATCTCTCCTACTAACAAAGTAAGTGCAGAAGCGTAAAGTAACTACACGGCCATCAGTCTGAACCAAACGTAGCGACCGAAAACCCGTATAAACCACGACACTGGGACGAATCCAAGGCTGCAATAATCATAGACAGTGAACAACTGCCTGGACAGAGACACTAGCCACAGAACAACTACCACTAGTCAACCGGTCTGGTGCGTGACGCGCCTTACCCTCGACTACTAGTCCATATCTAGTACCTCCCGTCGGAGTGAGACGCGGAACTAAAGTAATCACAAACTACCGTAGACTGGCCAGACTCTGGTCCCACACTTGGCCCCTCCAAATGGTACCGGAACCACGTAGAGTGAGGCAGTGAGAAGGACTAGCTGATCTGCACTGGAAGAACACTAAAACCATCTCGGCGTCCCAAACTCAGTTAAGAGAGCTCTACAAACGACTCTACGCCGCTGTCCCCACCGTTTTCCCCTCTGCTACCAGACTCTGTGACTCGAGCTCACCCGCTGCCCAGAGAACTCCCTCAACAGGCGTGCAGGGACCAGGGGTCCAGGTAACGGTGACAACCTCTCAACGGACAAGCCCACAAGTGCCTAACACTGAGCGAAAGACTAGAGTACGACCGTGCTAGGAACAACACAGGTGCTAAGAAATAGAGTCACAGCGAAAGAAAAACTTCGAACAGGTCGCCAAGTCGTTCTCTATCTGAGAAGGCGACACAAGGGTTGTAACCACTTGAAAGCGACACCTTGCCTATCGCGACCTGGGTCTGAAGGCGACGGGGGCACTGTCGCGAACTGGGTCGTGACAAGGGCATTGTCGCGACCACAGATAGAGATCTGGGTGACCACCCGAAACCTCCCACAACCCACGGGGAAACTAGGTATGAAGGCGACGACCACCCTGTCGCCACCATAACGCGATAGGGTGTAGCGTCACATTCATACTACAAGGTGATGGGTTGACACGTCGCGATCTGGGTAGCGACAAGAACCTTGTCGCGACCACAAACAGAGACACCCGAGACCTCCTAAAACATGCCTTAAACCACAATTCAAAAAGTACAAAGGGAGGGGAGCATGTAGGACGATGTAAATATATTCCACAAGTACAAAACACCCTCATCTACGCCCATGCATGCATGTCAAGGATATGCATCTACACTTCAAGACCCTCACATGCATGCATGAAGCCCTCATCACTCAAACCCAAAACCAAGCTCAAAATGAAACACCAATCACACATGCACGACCTAGCATGGATTCTAATGGCTTGGAGGAGGGGAATGGAGGCCCTAGCATGATAGAACTGTTGCCCAGCTAGCTAGCCCAGAGGGGGGGGGGGGGGGTGAATGGGTTGTTAAAATTTCGATCTCTGATTAAAACCTATTTACTGAAAAGATTACACAACTTAATAACAAGGTCAGAGTTAGAGCAAATAAGACAACAATCACACAAAGCACATCCACAAGACACAAGGATTTTTATCCTGGTTCGGAACTCCTCTCCACAGGAGACCTACGTCCAGTCCCTGAGCAATGCCTCAGGATTTCACTACCAAGGGTATAATCCCCCTTAAGGATCCTTACACCCAGCCTCAACTGGTCTTCCTTCAACCTGAAGGGAAAACAACCACCCTGGGTGCCACCAGGTCTTCCTTCGTCCAGCAGGGAACACAACTAAAGAAGAGAAAGTGTAGGAATAGGCTTCAGACTCTATCTTGACCAGGTACAAGCTGAAGCTACCAAGGCCCGAGAGAGAAAGAGATTTAACAAGGTTTCTCTCCAAGGACTACACAAGCTCTCACAAATAAAATCTCCTTTGATCACTGAGAGCTAAGAGCTAAGAACAAGGTTGGAGTGGAAGCTTCGCTCTTTTTTCAATCTTCTGAAGACTCCAAGAGATGGTGTTCATTCTTTTCGAATTGCAAGCGTTGTTGTTCTTTTTCTGTCTTCTCCGTCTTGAGTCTTATTTAAACTTCAGATTCAAATTTGAACGTTGAAGAATCTGTTCTCTCTTATCCTGGTGTACGTTAGACTGGTCACCAAGGAAGCTTCTGATCTTCAGTCTTTTATCCTTTAGTACACGCCAGAGAAATGTTTTAGAATCTTGTATCTTGTATCCAACGTTGTACAGATGAGTCTGGTCAGATATCTACAAGCATATCAACAATAAATAGTGGACAGCTAGGACTGCCGTCGATTGTTAGTTGCAGATGGAACAGATTTTGCAATATATAGCAAAGCTCCTTTCTGTCTAAAAAGTACGTAGACAGAGTAGCATAAAAATGGAAGATATCGTCTGCATGCATGGGAGATACGATCAGAGAGCATTTAATGCGTAGCAGTCAACAGACGAGATATGACTTTGACTTTTCAACGCTATTCAAAAGCATTATACTAATACAGCAAGAAATTCGATATAAATAATCCCGATGCCTTCATGCCTTATGAAATCGTTATGCGATAACAGACAAATCGTTATGACAGAGCATTATTGTAAGGTCTCGGGTCTTTAGTGGATCCTTATTGGGTCTATAGAGGTCCTGTGTGGTTGACGGCCAGGGCTTGCCGTTGAGTCTGAGTCAGCGTCCAGCGATGTGGACGTCTGATGTTGAACTCAACGACATGGAGTCTGGACGTCAGTCTGTAGGCGGTTCAGTTGGCGACCAGAGAGGTTGACGTCGACTAACCAGTCCTGTTGAAATAGGGCAGCCCGAGAGCAGAGCTTCTTCTTCTCCTTTCCTCTCCTTCCCTCCACCTTTGCTTTTCTTGATTTCCGCAGCTTCTGTTGGGTGATTTGAGCTTGTGGGAAGGCTCTGGATCGTGTGGCGTTGCTAGATCGGGCGGGAAACGCGTGGTTTTGGTGCGATTCGCGCGGAGTCTTCAGGGGAATCCGGCGCGATTAGTGGCTCTTTGGGGATTCTTAAGGCGTTCTGAGGTAGGGACTTAACCCCTATAACCCTCCCCAGCAAACTAGCATGCCCAATTAAGTGAATTGGAATGCAATTTATGGTTTAGGGTTTGGGTTGTATCATGCCGGGATTTGGGTAAATTAGACAATCTAAATGTTAGACTGTTTAGTTTAGATGTTTTGGTAGTGTGGATTGATGAGAGGATGTGTTTCCCTCCATCAGTCAGAATGTTATTTAGTTTTTCTGCCCATTTGAACTGATTCGGTTCAGTTCTGGGTTTAGGGGACTGAAGATATCAACGTCCACATCTGTTGACGTTGAGATCTTCAGGGGTGATTTAAACGACAAGGTCGATTGCTGTTTAATCAGGATAAACGACATGGGGAGTGTCGTTTACCTCATATTGGCGGCAATCGATCAGGCCGTTAATCTCCTGTATCCCAGCAGACTTGAGTTGTGTGTTTAGAGGCGATTGACATGTGATGTCCGCCCTAATAACACAAGTGGGCCAGGCTTAGAGTGTGACTCCGCCTGTGCATTTGAGTAGTTGTTTGTGGCACGAGGTGTTTACTTACTGTACGGGGTTTCAGACGTTGAGTGTGTTCCGTCTGTTGTACGCGCGTTGCGTTACCGTGTACCCGTTTCTGTTGTGTTACCTAGGCGTGGGTGCGACTCCGTCTAGACGACTAGTGTGTGGTTATCCTCCGCTAGTGAGCCGGGACATCGAGTGCGACTCTGTCCTGTGCGTACTCCTTTTGGTGGTTTTGAGCCGGTCTCCGTGGAGCCCCTTCTCTACCGCTAGGGTCAAGCGTAGGGGAAAAACCGGTCGTGGACCAGACGCGAGAGAGAGCGTCTGTAGTGTGCACACGTGGCTGGGGTTGAGAGCCTCTGTGGTGACGGGACGCCGAGCCACAGACCCTAGCTGAGTCCTACTTGCTGTGTGTGTGAGTGTGTGTTACTGAGCCGCGTGGTTTACAGTTTTGTGTTGTGGTGCGACGTGTACTTACTTTCAGTTTTTACTTTCCGCACTTTAGTTCAGTTGCCGGTGGGGTTACTTTTCTCTACTGGGTCTCTTTTCTTGAGACTCACTCCCTTCCCTTTCAGGTGGGTCTTCGTCGACTCCCGTTCCAGGCGAGTCTAGCCACTCCGGTGTTGGTGCTCCCTAGCTGCAGTGAGTTGTACTTTTTGTTGTACTTCTGTACTCTGTACTTTGCTCAGACCCTAAGGTTGTATATGATATGTTCATATAGTGAAATTTTACTGCTTTGCATGGTGTGTATCTTCTTATATATAGTCTCCTCGGACTTTCACTTCCTACCCTTCCGAGCTTGTCTCGTGGGTTAGCGGGTCAGAATTCGGGTTACTGGTTGTTACTGGTAATGCGGATTTTGGGTCGTTACAGTTTGGTATCAGAGCCTGGTCTGATGAGATATATATAAGAAAATACCCATCATGTTAACTCAGAGTATAAAGAGTACAATTGCAGCTATGTAGCCCGGAGTTAGTTAGTGTATTTATGTGTGTATTTTTGTTCTGTGCATGGTTCTATGGCTCCTAGGCGACGTCCTAGAGAAGGAGTAGCCGAGCAGGCGACTCGTCAGGAGGTTGAGATGCTCCGCCACCTCAGCAGACGCAGCCTTTGCCACAGGACGCACATAGTGGTATTGTTCCGCCGCCGCCACCTCCACCTCAGGTAGCCCAGGGATTAGACATGACTCAATTTCTTGAGGGGATGGCTCAGTTTGTTGCTCAGCACCGTGACGCGCCGGTACCCCAGGGTGGTACTGGGAGGGTGTTGAGGGAGTTCTTGCCGTTTTAGCCTCCTCAGTTTTTGGGCCAGCCTGATCCAGATGTAGCGCGAGCATGGTTAGATGCAGTGGAGCGGACTTTTCGTTCCATGGAGTGTGTTCCAGAGGAGCGAGTGCTGCTAGCCAGTTACCAGTTGCAGGCACAGGCGTTGACTTGGTGGTCCGCTGAGTGGGAGACTACTTTTTAGTCTCGCCCACTGAGATAGATTCCGTGGTAGGAGTTTGTTGTTTCTTTTGAGAGAGCCTTCTATCCTACTTACGTCCGGACGGAGAGTTTGTACCAGTTCCTGGACTTGCAGCAGAGGGACTCTACTGTGGTGCAGTACAGGGCCAGATTTGTAGAGCTAGGGCGTTATGCTCCGCAGATTATGGGAGATGAGGGTCTGAGGACTCAGCAGTTTGTGAGAGGCTTGAGGCCAGAGCTCAGGCAGGCGCTGATAGTTGCTCGTGTCACAGACTTGGATGCGGCCTATCAGACAGCGACAGCGTTGGAGGCAGACACCTTGCGGACTCGTGCTCGGAGTGCAGAGGTTCAGACGCAGGTAGTTCCTTCTCAGCCTCGCCAGCAGCAGGGTAGTGTGCAGACGACCCCGAGGACTACGACTTCCTACGCGTCCACTTCTACTGGGACGACGGCGAAGTCAGGAACTCGGAGGAAGTTTCGGCGTGATAGGAGGCAGGCAGAGCAGAGGCAGCAGTCGGTTGGGAGTGTTCAGCAGCCGACAGGTCAGCCTTCGCAGCAGGTACAACGTACTTTTGCTGGGCAGTGTTACCGGTGTGACCAGATGGGTCATATGGCGCGAGATTATCCTTTGCTACCTCGTGTGCCGCAGCAGCAGACTCAGACTCAGCCCCGAGTGCAGCAGCAGCAGGCACCTGTGCAGCAGCGTCAGCAGACCTGAGGTTCTGGTGGGTCGAGAGGTAGAGGTCGTGTTACCCACTTGACTCGTGCAGACGCGGAGGCAGCTCACCTGGTGGAAGGTACTGTTTCAGTTTTTGGTTGTGCAGTTAGAGTCTTGTTTGATTCCGGTGCCTCTCACTCCTTTGTGTCTGAGGACTTTTTAGACTCCCTTGGAGAGTTGAGTTCGGGAGAGTTTGTTGAGTTAGCAGTAGAGTTGCCGACAGGGGACTTTGTCCTTACGTCCTACTGTCTCGAGGAGGTACCTATGCAGTTGCAGGATCAGTTGTTGTCAGCCCGTCTATTTGCCTTGCAGTTACATGATTATGATGTGATTTTGGGTATGGACTGGTTAGAGCGGTATGGTGCAGTGATGGATTGCCAGAAGAAGAGGGTGCACTTGCAGATACCTGGGGCAGCGGCGTTCTACTTCCAGGGTATTGTACCTCTTACTTCTCGCTTTTTAGTTTCTGCTTTGAGGGCAGGGAGGTTACTTGCTTCTGGTTGTCAGGGTTTTCTAGTTTCTGCAGTGACTCTTGACCAGATTGCCTCGGGAGTGGGAGACATTCCTGTAGTGTGTGAGTTTCCGGATGTCTTTCTGGAAGAGTTGCCTGGTCTTCCACCAGAGAGAGAGATAGAGTTTACTGTAGAGTTGGTTCCTGGCACTTTACCTTTTGCGCAGGCACCGTACCGTATGGCACCAGCAGAGTTGAGGGAGTTGAAGAGGCAGCTTGAGGAGTTGTTGGAGAAGGGCTATATTCGTCCTAGCTTTTCTCCTTGGGGGTCACCTGTTTTGTTTGTCCGGAAGAAGGATGGTAGCCTGAGATTGTGTATCGACTATAGGAAGCTAAATCAAGTGACCATCAAGAATAGGTATCCTTTGCCTAGGATTGATGATCTCTTTGATCAGCTTCAGTCTGCTCGTGTCTTCTCGAAGATTGACTTGAGGTCGGGCTACTATCAGTTGCGGATTAGAGATTCTGACATTGAGAGGACTGCTTTTCGGACCAAATATGGACACTTTGAGTTTTTGGTGATGCCGTTTGGACTCACCAATGCTCCAGCAGCCTTCATGGATCTGATGCACCGGGTGTTCCACCAGTTCTTGGACCGGTTTGTCGTAGTGTTTGTTGACGACATTCTGGTGTACTCCGCTTCGGAGGAGGAGCACGTCGAGCACCTGAGGATCGTGTTGCAGACCTTGCGAGAGCACCAGTTGTATGCCAAACTTAGTAAGTGTGAGTTTTGGCTACAACAGGTTCACTTCTTGGGGCACGTGATCTCAGGTGAGGGAGTTTCAGTAGATCCAGCGAAGGTTGAGGCAGTTTTGCTGTGAGAGAGTCCCAGATCTGTGTCTGAGATTCGTAGCTTTCTGGGTTTGGCAGGTTACTACCGCAGGTTTGTTCGAGATTTTTCTCAGGTTGCTGCACCCTTGACTCGGTTGACGAGAAAGGGAGTTCCGTTTGAGTGGTCGGATCAGTGTGAGCAGAGCTTCATAGAGTTGAAGCGACTGCTTACGTCGGCGCCAGTTCTTGCCTTACCTTCGGGTGAGGAGGGTTTTGAGGTTTGCACAGATGCTTCAGGTGTTGGTTTGGGTGCGGTCTTGATGCAGCAAGGCCGGGTGGTGGCTTATGCATCTCGCCAACTTAAGCCCCACGAGGAGAGTTACCCGACCCACGACCTAGAGCTTGCAGCTGTGGTGTTTGCTTTGCGGATTTGGCGTCTTTACTTGTACGGAGTGAGTTTTGTAGTCCGTACCGACCACCAGAGCTTGAGATATGTGTTTTCTCAGAGGGATCTGAATATGAGGCAGCGTCGATGGATGGAATATCTGAAGGACTATGATTTCAGCATTGAGTATAAGCCTGGAAAAGCGAATGTGGTTGCAGATGCCTTGAGTAGGAAAGCACAGATGAGTCATCTGATGCTTAGAGAGTGGCAGTTGTGGCAGTTTGCGACAGAGGGATCTTTCAGAGTTTCATCCAGTCGTCGTCAGTGTGTGTTGGGCAGTTTGTTAGCAGCTCCCGCAGTTGTGAGACAGGTTTCTGAGGCTCAACAGGCAGATCCCGAGTTGCACAGTGTGTTGCTTCTTCCAGAGGTTGAGCTTTGTGAGGACGGGACTGTTAGGTTCCGAGATAGACTCTATGTTCCTGTTGAGGAGTCTATCAGGAGAGTCGTGTTGCAGGAGGCACATGGTTCCAGGTACTCTATTCATCCAGGGGCGACCAAGATGTACCACAAGTTGAGACGTCAGTTTTGGTGGCCTGGGATGAAGAGAGACATAGCGGCTTTTGTTGCTAGGTGTTTGGTCTGTCAGCAGGTGAAGGCCGAACATCAGCGTCCAGGAGGACTTGTGCAGCCGTTAGAGATTCCGATGTGGAAGTGGGACCATGTGACGACTGACTTTGTTTGTGGTTTGTCGAGGACAGCTGGAGGTTTTGATAGTATTTGGGTTCTTGTGGACAGATTGACGAAGACTGTCAGATTCTTACCTGTCAGGACTAGTTGGGGTGTGAGTAGGTTGGCCGCGTTGTACGTAGAGCGGATTGTTCCTTTGCATGGAGTGCCGATCTCTATTGTGTCAGACAGGGATCCTCGCTTCACTTCTGGTTTCTGGCGCAGTTTCCAGAGAGCTTTAGGGACAGAGTTGGCTTTTAGTTCCGCCTACCACCCTCAGTCAGACGGTCAGTCAGAGCGGACTATCCAGACTTTGGAGGACATGCTTAGAGCTTGTTGCCTGGAGTGGCAGGGGTCGTGGACAGTTCACTTGGCGTTGGTCGAGTTCGCATATAATAATAGTTATCACTCCAGTATCGGTTTGGCACCATATGAGGCTTTGTACGGACGACCGTGTCGCACTTCTCTTGACTGGTTCGAGGTTGGCGAGCGAGTTGTCACGGGGCCGGAGTTGGTTCAGCAGTCAGTTGAGGTAGTTCAGCTTGTGAGGCAGAGACTTCAGTCAGCTCAGAGTCGGCAGAAGAGTTATGCAGATCAGCGCAGACGACCGCTCGAGTTTCAGGTAGGAGACCAGGTGTTTGTTCGTGTGTCTCCTATGAAGGGAGTGGTGAGGTTCGGTAAGCGTGGAAAGTTGAGTCCTCGCTTTATTGGGCCTTTTACCATTATTGAGCGTGTCGGAGGTTTGGCCTACAGACTTGAGCTTCCGTCAGAGTTGGCAGCAGTGCACGACGTGTTTCACGTGTCGATGCTTCGGAGGTGCCTTTCTGACGAGTCTCACGTTCTGCAGAGTGCAGAGTGGTCTGAGGTGACTCCAGTGTTGACTGTACCAGAGTTTCCGTTGCACATTGAGGATCGCCGAGTTCAGAGGTTGAGGAACAAGGCAATCCCTTTAGTTCGTGTTGCGTGGCAGCGGCACTCCGGTGGTGAGTCGACATGGGAGCGGGAGGACGAGATGCGCGAGCAGTTTCCGTACCTCTTTGGTGAGTCTTCTTTCCTTATGTTGTTTGAAATTTGAGGGAAAAATTCCTTAAGGGGGGAGGGCTGTAAGGTCTCGGGTCTTTAGTGGATCCTTATTGGGTCTGTAGAGGTCCTGTGTGGTTGACGACCAGGGCTTGCCGTTGAGTCTGAGTCAGCGTCCAGCGATGTGGACGTCTGATGTTGAACTCAACGACATGGGATCTGGATGTCAGTCTGTAGGCGGTTCAGTTGGCGACCAGAGAGGTTGACGTCGACTAACCAGTCCTGTTGAAATAGGGCAGCCCGAGAGCAGAGCTTCTTCTTCTCCTTTCCTCTCCTTCCCTCCACCTTTGCTTTTCTTGATTTCCGCAGCTTCTGTTGGGTGATTTGAGCTTGTGGGAAGGCTCCGGATCGTGTGGCGTTGCTAGATCGGGCGGGAAACGCGTGGTTTTGGTGCGATTCGCGCGGAGTCTTCGGGGAATCCGGCGTGATTAGTGGCTGTTTGGGGATTCTTAAGGCGTTCTGAGGTAGGGACTAACCCCTATAACCCTCCCCAGCAAACTAGCATGCCCATTAAGTGAATTGGAATGCAATTTATGGTTTAGGGTTTGGGTTGTATCATGCCGGATTTGGGTAAATTAGACAATCTAAGTGTTAGACTGTTTAGTTTAGATGTTTTAGTAGTGTGGATTGATGAGAGGATGTGTTTCCCTCCATCAGTCAGAATGTTATTTAGTTTTTCTGCCCATTTGAACTGATTCGGTTCAGTTCTGGGTTTAGGGGACTGAAGATATCAACGTCCACATCTGTTGACGTTGAGATCTTCAGGGGTGATTTAAACGACAAGGTCGATTGCCGTTTAATCAGGATAAACGACATGAGGAGTGTCGTTTACCTCATATTGGCGGCAATCGATCAGGCCGTTAATCTCCTGTATCCCAGCAGACTTGAGTTGTGTGTTTAGAGGCGATTGACATGTGATGTCCGCCCTAATAGCACAAGTGGGCCAGGCTTAGAGTGTGACTCCGCCTGTGCATTTGAGTAGTTGTTTGTGGCACGAGGTGTTTACTTACTGTACGGGGTTTCAGACGTTGAGTGTGTTCCGTCTGTTGTACGCGCGTTGCGTTACCGTGTACCCGTTTCTGTTGTGTTACCTAGCGTGGGTGCGACTCCGTCTAGACGACTAGTGTGTGGTTATCCTCCGCTAGTGAGCCGGGACATCGAGTGCGACTCTGTCCTGTGCGTACTCTTTTTGGTGGTTTTGAGCCGGTCTCCGTGGAGCCCCTTCTCTACCGCTAGGGTCAAGCGTAGGGGAAAAATCGGTCGTGGACCAGACACGAGAGAGAGCGTCTGTAGTGTGCACACGTGGCTGGGGTTGAGATCCTCTGTGGTGACGGGACGCCGAGCCACAGACCCTAGCTGAGTCCTACTTGCTGTGTGTGTGAGTGTGTGTTACTGAGCCGCGTGGTTTACAGTTTTGTGTTGTGGTGCGACGTGTACTTACTTTCAGTTTTTACTTTCCGCACTTTAGTTCAGTTGCCGGTGGGGTTACTTTTCCCTACTGGGTCTCGTTTCTTGAGACTCATTCCCTTCCCTTTCAGGTGGGTCTTCGTCGACTCCCGTTCCAGGCGAGTCTAGCCACTCCGGTGTTGGTGCTCCCTAGCTGCAGTGAGTTGTACCTTTTTGTTGTACTTCTGTACTCTGTACTTTGCTCAGACTCTGAGGTTGTATATGATATGTTCATATAGTGAATTTTACTGCTTTGCATGGTGTGTATCTTCTTATATATAGTCTCCTCGGACTTTCACTTCCTACCCTTCCGAGCTTGTCTCGTGGGTTAGCGGTCAGAATTCGGGTTACTGGTTGTTACTGGTAATGCGGATTCTGGGTCGTTACAATTATCACATTATAATGATGAAATCGTTATGAGTTATAGCAAGTCGTTATGAACACTTATCAAGTCGTTATGACTGTAAAGAAATCGTTATGACTATCAAGTCGTTATGAACTGTAAAGAAATTGTTATGAACATCAAGTGTTATGAACTGTAAGAAATCGTTATGACTATCAAGTCGTTATGAACTGTAAAGAAATCGTTATGAACATCAAGTCGTTATGAACTGTAAAGAAGTCGTTATGACTATCAAGTCGTTATGAACTGTAAAGAAATCGTTACGAGAAGTCTTAACAAATCGTTGCACAAAGCAAATCGTTATGAGAATCAAAGAAATCGTTATGAGAAGTCTTAACAAATCATTGCACAAAGCAAATCGTATGAGAATCAAAGAAATCGTTACGAGAACTAAAGAAATCGTTACGCCTTAGAAAGTCGTTGCGAGTTCTAAAGAAATCGTTACGAGGTCTAAAGAAATCGTTACGGCTAGAGAGTCGTTGCGAGTTCTAAAGAAATCGTTACGAGGTCTAAAGAAATCGTTACGACAGTCAAGTCGTTACGGGTTCTAAAGAAATCGTTGCGATGTCTAAAGAAATCGTTATGACAGTCAAGTCATTACGGGTTCTAAAGAAATCGTTACGATATCGATTTGTTTTGAATTTTTCGGTCAGAGAGGAAATCGTTCTGCTTATTCAAAGAAGTCGATACAAATACTTGGACAGAATGTGAGATGAGACTTACCTGATTGTCTTGAACTTTCGTTTTTCTTTTATTTCCTGTTCTCAAGGCTCAAGTAATCCATTAGTACTATTTTGTTAATCATCAAAATTAATATATAAATAAATGACTTATTTATTATGGGGACAATTTGGTCATCAATCTCCCCCTTTTTGATGATGACAAAATATACTAAACATCATACAAAAATTAAACATGTTTTTCAGAATGACTTTAGTTTTCTCCCCCATTTTGTCATTAAGCAAAAAGATAGGCTGAGAGACAAAGAAGAGAGATCATTGTATTAAGTGCGAGAAAGATAGTACATAGGAGACAATAAAGAGGCATGCTGTGAGATGACAGTCCATGCCTTGATCTCAAGATCTTCAAACGTTTGTTGAAAGACTCCAGAGGCAACTGAAAAATTAGGACCCATGGAGGGGGTGGCCCTTTGAATGTATAGAGTCCGTTGCTGATCCAAGAACTCTGCATACTGATCTGGATCCAGGATGAATCTGAAGTAAGTGCTTTTTCCAAAACTAGCTCTATGGAGAAATCTATCCAGAGAGATGGGATAGAAGATCTGCTTATCAAGGAGGTCCTGCTTCAGAGCATAAAAGGCATTGTATCTAGCGGCCCACTGAACATAGATCTCCTGGATTGGAGTTATGGAGTTGAGATCCAAGAAAACTTCTACTGAAAGAAGTGGCTTGCACTGATGGTCTAGATCACTGTTAATTGATTCCAAGTGAAGACGGGGGGCAATGTATAGATTTTCCCATTCTGAGGGAGAAAGCCTCTCACACTCAGACATGAGTGGAGCCAAAGTTTGAGCAGAAATGCGGCCAGAGTGGTATTCTTTGAAGATGAACCGCAAGAAGGAGGGTAATCGGCCCTGCTTGGCTGACATCCGGCCCATCTGCCTTGCAAACATATCCAGTGCATAAGAACCTGCATCTGAATCAAATACTAAGGAATGCAACTTGGGCAGAAGAACTGGAGTATCCACCTTGAAGGATGCAAATTATATCTTGAGTGGAAGGTTCACAGGGTGCTCTATTCTTAGCGAGACAATGGTGGAATTGAACTGGCTAAACTGAACTTCAGGCAGCTTGTTCAAGTAGCAGAAATCATTGTAAAGCTGGAAGTTCTTGGCAATCCGAATCTCTTTCAGAATGAAGGATCCCCAAGCGTTTTTATGCTAAATGACAAACCACTCAGAAAGAGTGAGTGGATGAGGTCTGTGGGTGAGAGATTCTGCCCTGGCAGTTAAAAACTTTGCATACTGCGCCTTATTGCCCTTGACATTTGCCCACTGCTCTTCAGTCTTGAACTCAGTGCCCTCAAGGATTTTGGATTTTTGGATGTGGGTCAACTGGGTAAGAGGAAGAGTAATGTTTAGGTGTTCGGATAGGTTAAGGAAGGGAATGCCATAGATGGTAGAGAGAATGCACTTCTGAAGGTATTCTTTATAGATTGGTCTTCTTTGAGGCTCGAGGGTAAGAGAGTACCAAAGAGGAGGAAATAAAGGTACAGAGAGGGTGCGAACAGATGAGGAAGTTTTCCTCTTTTTCTTGGCAGGACTGGGAGGATCAGTTCTGTGAATGTGAGTGGAGGTGGAGAGAATTGAAATAAGGGTGTTTCTCTCAAAATCATCTGGAATATTAGTGTCAAAAATACCAAGAAGTAGAGGTTTTTTTCCGGAAAGACATAGACAGAAGAGGAGGAGTAGGAGGATAGAAGAGGTGTTTGGGATTGAAGGATGAAGTGGGTTGAATTGGAGTGGTTTGAGTTTGAGGTGATGAAGGTGAGAAGGATGATGGGGCTGAGGTGTAAGAAGGAGTGGGAGAGAAGGTAGGTTGAGATGAAATGATAGAGGATGATGGTTGGGTGCGAGGTACTGGGTGTTTTATAGTTGGTGGAGCAGGAGGGGCTGTGAGAGGAGAGGTAGGTGAGGACAAAATTGGAGTTGCAAGATTTGAAGTGTCAGGGGCCGAAGTAGCTGACATGGGCTCTTTCCCTTTGGCTTCTCTGACAACTGAAGAGGGTCCTGATGACCCTGAAGCTTGCCCTGATGGCCCTGGTGGCCCTGATGCTTGAACTGGTGGCCCTGTTGGCCGAGAGACTTCTGCTGGAGGCCCTGGTGGCCTAGGAACTGCAGCTGGACTGCTCTGAGTGGGTGCAGGAGGGACACCACTAGACTTTGAAAGAACTGCTAGCATTTGCTTCATATCAGACATCTCTTTATTGAACCACCTCATTGCATTTCGAATTGAGGATAGGTCAGAGGAGGTTGAAGCTTGATTGGCAATAATGCCCTGAACACTTGTCTGAACTGATGACAAGACTTCTCCCTGAGCTTTCAGCAATGCCATAATAGGCTTCAGATTTACTTTTTTGTGGCCCTTTCTTGACCTTCTGAGAGAAACTCTCTTTTGCTTGCTCTGCTGAGAGATAGGCTCCTTAAGATGAACATTGCTAGCATTTGGGCCTTCATTAACAGGAACGCTGGCTGGAGGTGGAATTTCCTGAGATGGTGCGCCTGACTCAGGAACATGTTCAATCACTGGTTCCTCAATGCCAACTTGCTCCTCCTGAATAGGAGTGGGGAGTTCAACACTATCTTGCTCCCCCTGAGCAGGAGCTTCTTCCAAAACAACTTTCTCCAAGTGGCCTTCTGCCACAGATTCAGGCACTTCAGGTTCAAGGATACTTTGCTCCCCTTGGCTAGGAGCTTCTCTCATGACCACATCTTGTTGAGTACCTGCTTGTATCTCAACATTAGCAATTGGTTCAAACTGAATTTCTGTATGGCTTGGTGCCATAACTTCTTCTTCAACACGTCCACCTTCTTTAGAAGTATTCGTTCTTTGAGTCGGTTTAGTTACAATCTCAGTCCACGGTGCATCCCGAGCACCATTAGTCTCACTATCTTCCCTTTCCTTTCATCTCTCCAAATGTGCATATTAAGTCAATCAGTTTCCTTGCCTTACTAATATATTCATTCTTGCGCATTGTCTTCGAGAAGCAGGCAATCCACTGCCCAAGGGAAAGGACTGAAAATCCTTCTTGCTTCGAATCCACTGCCTGAAGTTGGTTTTCTATTCTATGGGATGGCTGTCTTCTATGCTTGTGTGCTCTTCGGTCGAGCAAGTCTTCAACGAGTTTGCAGACATCGCTGCGCTCCTTTCATCTTCCTCATCGAGTCATTCTTTTCTCAATCAACTCAGGCGGAACCTTGCATTCTCTATGCCGGAGCAGTGTAAAGTGATGCATCCGTCCAAGATGAGACAGCCTTGGCTAGCATTGGTGGCATCTAAGGACTATTCATTAAGTTATTCCTGATTTATGTGGTCGAAGCACCACTACACCAACCAGGTGGTAATAATAAAGTGTATCGTTCGCAGCCGCAAGCGCCTGCCTGCTCGCTTCCACACACGCCTTGCATTCTGAACGGTTGCCCTTCCATCTCCCCCTCTTTAATGGCGGAGGGCGAACCCTGCTCCCGCTTAGATAGAACAGGAGCCCTGCCAGAACTAGAACAGGCCTTTAAGAGTTAGGGGGGCGCTTATACAAGACAGACCTTGACTGCCGCAAATAAAGTGTTATACGCCCTGCCCTATAGATGAGTAATAGAGAGCACCCTGCTTTTGGTCGTCCATAGAAAGGCGCTTGCGGGGTCAGCGAGCAGGTCTTCCCCATCTTTAACCAAAGGCGCTTGCGGCCCATTGCTATTTAGCGTGGGGCGCCTGCATGACAAGAAAACATGGTGCCATGGGACCAACACTTCTTTTTCTCGCCACGCCAGCCACTTCATTCAATCAATCATATGTTCTATTCGCATTCATGACTTTTTTCTTTCTAGTTCGGGAACTTTCTCACTTTCTTTCTTAAAAGGCCGGCTTATTACACCGCTGACTTACCTAACGTATACGCTTCGCTACGCTTACTAACTTTCTTTCAAGACAAAGAGGATAGCGCGCTTCTTACACCACCACTTCCAAGATAAGAGACCACTCTTCTACTTTGAAAGCGCTACAGCTAACCGGTTGCTTGGTACCAAGCTTAAGTTGGTTGGCAAAGAATAATAAGCAAAAAGCAACTAAGCTTTAGATTTGCTTTAGCTACCGCTTTTTTTCAACACAGAGCCGGGAATAACGGCCGGCATAGAAGTAGTCTATTGCACGCGAGGAGATGCTGCTGCCGGATGTCATGGTTTCGGGGCGCCATGATCCTTCTCTCTGGAACAATTGAGGGCACTGACTGACTGCATCAATCATCGCTCAGTGAGCTATTAATTGCCGCCAATAGCGCTTCGCTTGCATGCAAGGCGGCAAAAAGCGCCAGGCGCTTGCGGCGAAGGAGATGCATTTTGAGTACTGGTGGTACTGGACAAGCTCCAGGGGAATAATCTCTTTCTTCTTTCTGCCTTTCTTTCCCATGACGACTAGGAACGGGCAAATCAAAAATTTCACTTCGAATTCCGGACCTCAACATCCTGCTGCTCATGGTGTTTCACGATCAGTATTGGAAATGAACGGAGAAGTGGTGGAACGTGCGGAACCACATATTGGATCACTCCAGTGCGGCACGAAGCCGCTGACGCCGAGTAGGCTCCTATGCCGCTAGCTATGCCCTGCTCGGTCCCCCGGTGGAGGTTCCGTAGCGCGTCATGAGCACCAGGCAAGAGGCGGGGCGGTTGAGCAACTCAAGTGAACCGAACTTACTTTTTGATTTATAGGGATAGAAGGGAGAAGGTTGTGAAGGTGGCCTCGTTATCCACACATCCGGTCGGATGAATGGAGGACCGACCTCCTGGGTTTTCACGAGCGTTGGCGGGTCCTGGAGTGCCCGTCAAGGGCGCTAGCGCATACCCCGGGGTGATCATCACCACCTGCACCTCACATCTCGGCACAGTGGAACGTGTAACCCGCCTGCTGTCCAAGTCAACCACTAAATTTCCTGTCATCCATAGCGCCTAACAGAACGTAGCAGCAAGGGACAACCGACCCATACAGACAGCCAGCGGGGAGGATGGCACTACTGGCAAAGACCGTCTGGCGAAAACGCCGCAGGCGCGAAGCGTGGTAGGCCTGCGCCGGGGGAGCAACGCATAGGGGGGAGCCCGGACGGTGGAAAAGCCAGGGGAGGCCGGGTCATTTGACGGAAATGGAAGGGTCCTGCCGAGCGGCTCATTCATTCTTGGAAAAAGAGGGAGTGAGCCAATGGATCAATGAATAGATAGAGTCAACGGTAGACAGACAGCGCTGCCTACACGCGAATTAGCTTCCGAAGTCGAGCAGTCTCAATTTGACTACAGGATTTGCGAATGAATGCCGAGCTGGGCCACCTCGAATGGCGTGAGCCGCATGCGGGGAGACCCGCACGTACGGTTTTCAGGGGGATCTGGCCGAAAGACCGGCCGGCGCCCACCCGACTAGAGGGACTGAGAAATTAATAGAGTACAAAACTTATCTTCAAGCTTTACCTTATTCTGATCGTTCAGAGGGCGATCGCGGAGTCACTGAATGAAGTCCTCCGTTTCTTTCGGAGGTGCTGACCCGCAGCGAGGCAGATATGACTAAGTGACATATGGAATATGGCGACGACAACAGCATGTCGTAGAAGGAGATAACAGGTGGAGCCAACGACCCACTAAGACTCACGTATCTACAACTACATCCCCGAGCGGCAGTAAAACGGGGGCGTGAATGCGAGATGCCAGCGGAATGATCGGCCGGACAGAGGCTAGGGCTGCTTCCTTCCCACCGCGTCCTTCCTTGTGTGTCGGAGATACAAAGCGAGTGCACCGGAAAAGAACGGGAACTGGGTCGTCCATGGCGAAGCATCCGAAGCATAACTGCACACTCACACGATCTTTGCCGAGAGATAGGAGCATTCGGTGGAACCGGTGAACTACACTTGCTTCTGGATAGATGTGTGGGACAGAGGGCTCGTGGTACCTGCTGCCCACCCTTCCTCCGCTTTGATAACCGTGTGAACGGAGAGTGGGCAGAGCAGAAGGGAAGGAGGTCCTCATACGGAGTCGCACACTTGAGCAGTGCGGGAGACTGGAGAATGGGTCGAGTAAACTCCCCTGGGGCCGATAAAATAACAGACGAATTTGTTGGCATTGTCTTAGTGATTGGAAAGGCACTTGGTATGTTAGAAAAAGGGAAGTTCGGTAAGTACTTCGAATGGTGAAGAGAGGCAGCCCGGTAGGGAAGGAATGGTCAATCGTCAAGTCTTTGTTGGTGAAACGATGGGGGGGAACCACGCCAGTGATTCTCTGAGCCGGTCTTTATTTCCAACGCCTGGGGAAACTGGTCGAGATAGATGACAGCACCTTTTTTTCCTCTTCCTTACCGGGAAGGCTATCTTCTTCCGCAAGCGCCTTCACCTCCCGCCCGGCCCGGAAATAGAACCCAGCCCCCCTTCTGATCCATTCATTTTTGCAAGCAGGCGGGATCCAGAGCTAAGCCCCCCTCCTATTCGAGGCCGGGTGGCGAGGCGACTAAGGTGGTGGGCAAGGAGTCTGCCACACCAGCTGCACCTTCCTCCATCTGAACTTCTGGAGAATGACAGATAATCTCCACAACAGGTGATTCTGAAACTTCTGCTGGCTTGCCACAACTGTTACTGCTGCTTCTTCTGCTGCTGCTGCTGCTTGCTCTTGAACTTCTGGGAAATCTCCAATAATCGCTTCTCCTTTAGCCACAGAAGTCTTTGAACAAACTCCATCTTGCACTGAAAAACCACTCTTCTTCAGGTTTCTGGACCTTATAGACTGGCCCATCTTCTCTACTATTGCTCCAGATAAGTCTACTCCGAAATGCTTGAAAATTTTGGTGAGTAGATGAGCATAGGGTAAGGAAACATTTAACTTGCTCTTGGTTTCCCAGATCTGAGCACTGGCAAATTTCATTCTCTCAATTATTACTGCGGCCAGATTTATCTCCTTGTTCTGGATTACCCAGAACATCAAGTCTGAGTCTGCCCTAGTGCATGAAGAAAAGGTAGCACTCCGAGGAACTATGATTTGGCAGACAATAAAGTGGAGCAACCGATTGAAAGCTGACATCTGATTTATATCCAATTTTCCATCCTTCAGCTTAAACCCTGGACCAATAATGCCAAGACCCTTAGCTTCATCATTTACTGAGTCCACACCACTAAAGCCTGATGTTTTCACTCCAAACAAGGTACTTAGTAACTCACGGTCTATTCCGATTTGGATACCCTTGACAGAGGAGACAAGGGACCCATCTGCTTCTGATTTCAAACAGATGAAGAAGGCTTTCACCAAGTCCGGATAGCTTACCTCGGTGAAAGTAACCACATCCAACCATTGCATCCGTCTCAAAGCTTCAACTAGACTGCTCATTCCACTTTTCTCAAGATTCTGAACATCCACAGCCTTATTTCCACAGATCTTCGTCTTCACAAAGGTAAACCTTTCTTGCTCCTTTGGGGACAGAAACTCAGCACTGTAGCCCCCAACACTTCCGGAGATCATCGGAGCGGCCATGGGTAGAGAGGAGAAAGATTTCTAGAGGAGGAAGATGATGGAAAGGATGGAACCTCTCGAAGGGATTCTTCGCGGGAAGAGGAGAAAGCTTCGAAAGTTGCAGAGAGTCGATCCCAAAATCGTTAGGGCATCGGCTTTGGGTGACTAGATAGAGGATAAAAGGGTAAAGGTAGAAGACGAGTCGTTCCCGGAATGATTTGACTGATGTAAAATTAATTTCTTGAAAGGCGAAGCGCCAAAAGGCGGTAATAGCAGAAGGCGACAAAAAAGGTTGACGAGTCAAACTGCTTTCAACACAATAGTGGTCAAAGAAATGTAGATAACTGAGTTTTGCTTATCTTTAAGAGGGAAAATTTTCATTTATTCTGAAAAATTTATATGCCAATAAAATTACAGAGATCTTTTCACAAATTGCACATCCCTAATTCCCTTCTAAGAGATGTAAATCTCTCTTCAGGTAGGGCTTTTGTAAAGATATTTGTCAATTGACCAATTGTATCTATAAAGAAATTTCTAAATTACCACTAGCTACATGGTCTCGAATGAAATGATATATTACCTCAATGTGTTTAGTCCTTGAGTGTTGTACTGGATTCTTGGTGAGATTGATGGCACTTGTGTTATCACACAATAGCGGAATTTGCTTGATATGAATGCCGAAATCCTCAAGTTGTTACTTTATCCAAAGAAGTTATGTACAACAACTTCCAGCAGCAACATATTCTGCCTCAGCTGTTGATAAGGCTACTGAATTTTGTTTCTTGGATGACCATGATATTAAACATCCTGCAAGAAACTGACAACACCCACTGGTGCTTTTTCTATCTACTTTGCATCCAGCATAATCAGCATCTGAATATCCTACTAATTCTATTTTACAAGATCTAGGATACCAGAGACCTAAATCATGAGTTCTAGCCAGATATCTAAATATTCTTTTTACTGAAATTAAATGAGACTCTTTAGGGTCTGCCTGATATCTAGCACACATGCATACACTAAACAAAATGTCTGGTCTACTTGCAATTAAGTAAAGTAATGATCCTACCATACCTCGATAATTCTTTTGATCTACCTTTTTACCTTTTTGATCACTGTCCATTCTGGTTGAAGTGCTCATTGGAGTTGATAATGGCTTTGCACCTTCAAATCCAAATTTCTTTAACAGCTCTTTGGTGTACTTGGCTTGACAGATATGAGTGCCATCCTTCCCTTGCTTAATTTGCAATCCAAGGAAGTAGCTTAGCTCCCCCATCAAGCTCATTTCGAATTCTCCCTGCATAAGCTTTTCAAAGTACTTGCAAAGAGATTCATCAGTAGATCCAAAAATAATATCATCTACATATATTTGCACAAGAAGTATATGTTTAACCTTAGATTTTATAAATAATGTACTATCTACTTTACCTCTAGTGAAACCATGATCTAATAAGAAAGTACTGAGCCTTTCATACCAGGCTCTAGGTGCTTGCTTTAAACCATATAAAGCCTTATGTAGTTTAAATACATGATTTGGAAATTCGGGATCATCAAAACCTGGAGGTTGTTCAACATAAACTTCCTCCTTGATAAAACCATTTAAAAAGGCTGATTTGACATCCATTTGAAATAGTTTTAAATCAAATGCAGATGCATAAGCAAGTAAAATCCTAATAGCCTCAAGTCTAGCTACAGGTGCATAGGTTTCATCGAAATCTATGCCTTCCTCTTGGGAGTAGCCTTGAGCTACCAGTCTGGCCTTGTTCCTTAAGATTATTCCAGACTCATCCAGTTTATTTCTGAACACCCACTTGGTGCCAATAACTGAATGATTGGATGGTCTAGGAACAAGTGACCATACTTGGTTTCTCTTGAACTGATTTAGTTCATCTTGCATGGCTAATATCCAAGATTCATCAGATAAAGCTTCATTTACTGTCTTAGGCTCTATTTGAGAAACAAAGGCTAAATAATCACAAGGAATTACATTACCTCTTGTTCTTACCCCTACAGATGGATCACCAATAACGTTTTCAGGAGGGTGATCTTTCTGATGTCTCCATTCTTTTGGAAGATTTTCATGTTGAATTTCAGTTTGCTGCAGTTCTTCTAGAGGAGGATCTTCCTTGTCCTTAATTGAGGTATTCTTTAATTTTTCAGACAAGTCATCTGCAACATCAATGTCACTAATTTCTTCCT
This sequence comes from Colocasia esculenta, assembly GCA_014218235.1. Lineage (NCBI taxonomy): Eukaryota > Viridiplantae > Streptophyta > Magnoliopsida > Alismatales > Araceae > Colocasia > Colocasia esculenta. The sequence goes on along the minus strand of JACBKR010000133.1, from coordinate 29,818 downwards.
TTTTCAAGGAAGGGTTAGATTCATCAAAAATAACATGTACAGATTGTTCAATTAATAAGGAACGTTTATTGAAAACTCTATAACCTTTGGGTTTAGAAGTGTACCCCATAAAGATGCCTTCATCTGATTTGGCATCCAACTTACCAATGTCCCTTTTTCCATTGTTGTGGATGAAGCAAGGACATCCAAATATTCTGAAATGGCTGATCTTTGGTTTCTTTCCCTTGTAGAGTTCATAAGCAGTCTTCTTCAGAATCGGCCTGATCATTACTCTATTAATGATATAACATGCAGTGTTGATGGCTTCGGCCCAGAAGTATCTTGGCAATTCATATTCTGATAACATGGTTCTTGCCATATCCAAAAGAGTTCTGTTTTTCCTCTCAGCAATTCCATTCTGTTGAGGTGTCCTTGGGGCTGAGAAGTTGTGCTCAATTCCTTGATCATCACAGAACTTTGCAAACTTTTCATTCTAAAACTCACCACCATGATCTGATCGGATAGAGATAATTGTGAACTTCTGAACTTTCTTGCTGAAGCTAACAAAATTGTCAAATGTGTCATCTTTGTGCTCTAGAAAGGATACCCAAGTGAATCTTGAATAATCATCAACTATTACGAATCCAAAGTTCTTTCCTCCTAGACTGGTGGTCCTCATTGGCCCAAATAGATCCATATGAAGTAGTTCTAAGGGCTTTGAGGTGGTTACTACAGTCTTTGATTTGAAAGAGCTCTTGGTGTGCTTTCCTCTTGCACAAGGTTTGCAGATACTGTCCAATCTAGAATTGACCTTTGGCAGTCCTTCAACTAGCTTGGAGTGGAAGCTTCGCTCTTTTTTCAATCTTCTGAAGACTCGAAGAGATGGTGTTCTTTCTTTTCGAATTACAAGCGTTGTTGTTCTTTTTCTGTCTTCTTCGTCTTGAGTCTTATTTAAACTTCAGATTCAAATTTGAACGTTGAAGAATCCGTTGTCTCTTATCCTGGTGTACGTTAGACTGGTCACCAAGGAAGCTTCTGATCTTCAGTCTTTTATCCTTTAGTACACGCCAGAGAAATGTTTTAGAATCTTGTATCTTGTATCCAACGTTGTACAGATGAGTCTGGTCAGATATCTGTAAGCATATCAACAATAAATAGTGGACAGCTAGGACTGCCGTCGATTGTTAGTTGCAGATGGAATAGATATTGCAATATATAGCAAAGCTCCTTTCTGTCTAAAAAGTACGTAGACAGAGTAGCATAAAAATGGAAGATATCGTCTGCATGCATGGGAGATACGATCAGAGAGCATTTAATGCATAGCAGTCAACAGACGAGATATGACTTTGACTTTTCAATGCTATTCAAAAGCATTATACTGATACAACAAGAAATTTGATATAAATAATCCCGATGCCTTCATGACTTATGAAATCGTTATGTGATAACAGACAAATCGTTATGACAGAGCATTATCACATTATAATGATGAAATCGTTATGAGTTATAGCAAGTCGTTATGAACACTTATCAAGTCGTTATGAACTGTAAAGAAATCGTTATGACTATCAAGTCGTTATGAATTGTAAAGAAATCGTTATGAACATCAAGTCGTTATGAACTGTAAAGAAATCGTTATGACTATCAAGTCGTTATGAACTGTAAAGAAATCGTTATGAACATCAAGTCGTTATGAACTGTAAAGAAGTCGTTATGACTATCAAGTCGTTATAAACTATAAAGAAATTGTTACGAGAAGTCTTAACAAATCGTTGCACAAAGTAAATCGTTATGAGAATCAAAGAAATCGTTACGAGAAGTCTTAACAAATCGTTGCACAAAGCAAATCGTTATGAGAATCAAAGAAATCGTTACGAGAACTAAAGAAATCGTTACGCCTTAGAAAGTCGTTGCGAGTTCTAAAGAAATCGTTACGAGGTCTAAAGAAATCGTTACGGCTAGAGAGTCGTTGCGAGTTCTAAAGAAATCGTTACGAGGTCTAAAGAAATCATTACGACAGTCAAGTCGTTACGGGTTCTAAAGAAATCGTTGCGATGTCTAAAGAAATCGTTACGACAGTCAAGTCGTTACGGGTTCTAAAGAAATCGTTACGATATCGATTTGTTTTGAATTTTCCGGTCAGAGAGGAAATCGTTCTGCTTATTCAAAGAAGTCGATACAAATATTTGGACAGAATGTGAGATGAGACTTACCTGATTGTCTTGAACTTTCGTTTTTCTTTTATTTCCTGTTCTCAAGGCTCAAGTAATCCATTAGTACTATTTTGTTAATCATCAAAATTAATATATAAATAAATGACTTATTTATTATGGGGACAATTTGGTCATCAAGAACTAGGGGGAAGGCAAGGGTCCCTACCTCAGAAAGAAGAGCTAACCCGTTGGGTCTTCTCGTGTGCATGGCTACCAGTACTTCCTCGCTCCAAACTCCACAATCACGCCGTCCATGAGCAAGGATCGTCCTACACACTGGAGAAGGGTCACCACCACGAAGGGGAAGAGAACACCAAGCCGAAAAGAAGAACCACCAACACCTCAACACAAACCCTCAAAGCCTCTCCACGGCGAAAATGCACACAAAGGGGTCGGAGGAAGGGAGGAAGAAGGATGAAAGGGAAATAAAAGGGCTGGTCTACTGGCCTTGCACAAATAGGCCATAGACTTGAGAACGAGACAACTTACCTGTCGCGTTCACTTACTGAACGTAACGGTTAACCTATCGTGACCCCAAAGTCATGATCAGACCTGACTACCGGAACCACCATGTGTCATCCTCGCAAACCTGACAGCTTGAACGCGACACCTGACATGTCGCCTTCATTTGTTAGTGTTTGACACTTGACCCAATTGTCCCGACAGAAAAACGACAAAACTACATCCTGTGGTCAGAAGGCTGAATGCGACGACATGCTTGCCGCATTCCTAACCAGAACATGACAGCCATCCTGTCACCTTCATAAGGCAACGACCCGATACGTCACTACCTTCATCAGAAGGTGGCTGACAATGAAAGGAGGATGTTACAAATTTGAATTCGACTCGGATGTTATTCGAATTCGACTTGTTTAATAAGATAAATGAGTCAACCTTAAACAAAAATTTAAACTCGTTTAACGAGTCGAATATGAGCAAATGTCTGCTCGGCTCGTTTAAGTTCGTAAATAAGTTTGTTTAATTTTTTAATTATAAAATTATAAATATCATTGTTAAATATTTAAACATTATACTAAAATAATTAAACAAGTAACTTACGAAGGATCTTGGGATATGACCTTGAAATAAGATAGATTTGGGTCTTATAAACAATTAATTTTTTACTTGTAAATTGAATTAATATAAATATAAATATATATATATATATAACTCGTAAATTCAATTAGGCTCGTTAAGGGCTCGAACTCGAGAGCATTTAAACGAATCAAACTTGAACAACTACTTTCAATACTCGATAAAGATCGAGCTCGATTAAAATTAACGAATAGAACTTGCGCAGTATAATACTCGGCTCGACTCGATTCGTTTACACCCCTAATTGCGAAACTAATCACCATAAACCTTCACCCAACTAGAATTGCGCTGGGCCGGGTTTCGACGGGATTAAAGAAAGGCTTACCCGAGAGAGGAGAGAGAGAGAGGAGAGAGAGAGAGAGATAGAGAGAGAGAGAGAGAGAGAGAGAGAGAGAGAGAGAGAGAGAGAGAGAGATGAGAGAGAGAGAGAGAGAGAGAGAGAGAGAGAGAATATATATATATATATATATAACTTTTTCTACACTTACATGTACATCTCATGATGTGATATGTATTAATGGTCTGATCCTATTGTAAATTTAAGTATGATATACGTTCTCACAGGATGAAAGTTGAGGAATAGTGGACCCCGGCTAGATCAATAGGTAATATTTCCTGCCTCTGAGCTTAGGTCTTGAGTTTGATCTCTAGTGGGGTGTACTTAATTTACATGTAATCCTCGATATTTGTAGATTCAAAAATTTTCCTGCCAAGTGAGGTAGCACAATACCGGTAAATAGAAAGTAAGATTATTAGATCTTGATCTTGAGATCTACTAACACCAAGTCTGCAAAAATAACAGTGCAAAGATTTGTGGTTACACTCCCCACCCCCCGAAAAAAAGGTTGAGGAATAAGAAAGACCCTTTAGAAGGGGCAAATGCTTTTCTTTGGATTTTTCTATTAGGGTTTTTCTTATCTCCCAAATTCTATCATCTGATGTACATCAATCATAATAAGATACTTAAACACAAGTTGAATATCATGATATGCACCAAGTATAACTGATTTGTTATACCTTAGGTTGGAGTACTAATTTTGAAAGTATATTAAGTTAATCGAAATATATTGATACTAATATAGGACTTGAAAGATAGAAATCACATGGAAACAGTAAAACTAAAAATAGGGGAGCTTTAGTGGATATTATTTATATATAGACACTTAGGTAAATTATTTTATGGTAAATTAATTAAAATTTTCTATCAAATATTTGACTTATTTTTTAATTCTTGACAGAACTATAATTTATTACGATAAATATTATCTCATGTTACAATATACGTTAAATTTTGTTACAATAAAAATTTCTCTATTACAGTAAGAGACTATAATTAATTTATCTATTATTCAATCATATTTATAAATACCGAGTTTGGACCCGTAATAAATTTGTTATAACTTCATAGTGGTAAAACTACTAATATTCTACAACCAGAGACCCTCTTCAATATGGGTTGAAATTAATGAAAGGGGGTAATGCATGCATGATATCACAATACCGCTCATCATGGGCCGCCATGCTCATTTCTCTCCAGACACAGAGATTCTTCTAAGTGAATCCCTTCTTTCTTAGTCTTCAGATCGACACCCGGCAGAAGTGGACCACCTAGGGCACACGTACGTACATATACGTTGGCGCAACCTTTCCTTTTGTATGCATCCTGTTGTCTTCGTCTATCTATAGTCTGAAGATCATCATGCATGCATGTCGTGATGAAAACAGCAAATTAAACGACAAAGAACTGACATGATAGTGCATGAACATCTCACCTCATGCACAATCTGCCGTTCACGCGGAGCCACAGCGCTCGACCGGAGGCTTCTGGCTGACCAAGACGGAGACGCCCAAATTATTTGCTTCGCGATCGACTTCATGATACTCATGTCTTTGCATATATGTTTACCAGTAAGTAGCCCCGAACATAGCGATTTGCGTCATCGTACGTACATAGCTAGAAGTGGGACATACGAGTATCGTAATCTGCATGCACTGTTGTTTGCAGAAGGGTCGAAGGAATAAGAGAGGTGTGTGGCGCAGAAGAGAACTGCACAAAGATCAGTGCGTACGTGGCAGAACAGGGCCACAGAGATCAAAGTTAATTTCCACTGGCTCCACATAGAAAACGTCTGTTTTTTGTGGATGTGATCTGAGATGTGGGGTCTTGAAGGCGTAAGGTGAAGTAAAGAATTGCTAGGTCAAAATCCAGACGAAGCAGAGGTCAACAATTAATGAGCAACCTTAGCATGAGCAGAACATATATAAATCGTGTACAAGACAGACCTGGAGTGGGGTTGCTACCTTCTGCAAGCAGATAGAAACCATGGATTTGGCCTGATCCACACCAGAGTGGAAAAGCCTATAGATCGCATATAATTAAAAGAGATATATATTTGTAAAAATCACCCTGCAAACCAGAGTGGAAAAGCATATAGATCGCGTAAAATTTAAAAAGATGATTGCAAAAATTACCCTACATGAATAATTATACAAATGCCAAACAAGCCAGTAGTACTCTATCCAGCGAAACGAACAACCACTTTGTCTGAACACTGGACCATTCATCAGACCGGTTTATAGCATCCTGAACTTACAGAGTTAACTAAATTAAGGCAATGAAAACTAACATATATAACATATTATTTTTTGACATTTTAGGATATATAACAGAATCGTCGTGTTATATTCTGGATTAATCTTGTGAGGACTGGGAGGGGAGAGGGAGTGGTCCCCCCTTTCCCCATGCACACAGTGTGCAGGCGCTCCGGAAAAGGCTGTTTGGCCTATTTCCGGAGTGGCCACACTCCCCCTCGTTCTCTTCTTCTTCCCCCCAACCGCTGCACTCTTCCCCTCTACTCCCTCTCTCTCTGCCTCCGCTTCTCTCTCTCTCCCTGTGTGCTTGTTGCCATCGTCCCCGGGGGCCATGGAGAAGCCAGTCGCCGAGGCCGCGCCGCCGCCGCCTTGGGCTTGTGGAGATGCTGCCGCCGTCGCCTGCCTCGTCGTGCTGCTGTGCCGTTCGCCGCCGAGAAACCGCGCACGGAGGACGCCGTGCGCGGAGATGCTATCGCCGCCGCCTGAGGAGAGCGCCGCCGTCGACGTGCGTGGCGCCGGCGGGTCCTACTGCCAAGGTAGGGACCCTCCTCCCTCTCCGGCGTCGGCCGGACCTTCCCCTCCCCCGTGCGCTGCCGTGACCCCCCCGCCTCTCTCTCTCCCTGCTCCTGTTTTCTCTCTCTCTCCCTTTTCTCTCTCTCTTCTGTTTGCTACTCCGACCGGGGTCCTTCCGGCGAGGGGAGGGCCGCCGGCGCCGTCACGCCGTCCGGCGACCGGCCCCCTTGCCGCCGGCGCCGGCGGGCCGGCCGGCCGGCCTCCCCCCCTCCTCTTTCCCCCTCACCTCCCTGCGTTGCAGAGGAGCTGACGGGGGAAGAAGGAGGCGGCGCAGTGCGCCCAGATCCGGCTGGGATCTGGACGGCGCACTGCGCCGGGCGCTGCCCTGGGGCTCCCCTGCGGCACATTGTGCCGGCAGACCCGTTTGTGGGCCGTTTGAGCTCCGTTTCGCGCCGTTTTCGCGCCGTTTTTCGTGTGTCGTCGCTCCGGCCGTGCCGGTGGGTCGACCCGGGGTTGGTGGCTGTCTTCCGAGCCACGTGGTGGTCGGGCCCACCCGGGTCGGCTCCGACCGGGCCGGTAGTGCCTGTTGACCGGTCAACCGGGGACAGTCGTGCAGTGTTTTCGGCACCCGTCGGGGGTGTTCTGAGGGTTGACCGACTGTCTCGGGTAGTAATATATTTATATTTGAGTCGTCATACCGCGTTCCTCGGTTTCTGGGCCTGCCTGGGTCGGCTCCGACCGGGCCGTTTGACAGTTTGACCCGAACAGTCGCGTTGGGGTTTCCGGCACCTGTGGGGTGAGTTCCGAGGGCCGACCGACTGTCCGGGTGGTATTATTAGCTTTTTGTGGTTGACCGTCAATCAGGTACTTTTTCAGATCCGTTTCCGCATCGAGTTTCCGTTCTGTACTCGTGACGCTTGTGCTGACTCCCTAGCACTGCGCCTTACTAGTCTTCGCCCGGTGTTGCGACACTTGAGGGCTTGTCCCAGCGCACGGTGCGCGTTTGGGTTGTTACCGTTCCCCGGGACCCCCATCCTCGTGGGCCGTTGAGGGTGGTCTCCGAGCCACGAGTGCGTCCGTTGAGCGTTTCTCCGGACGAAGGGGAAAACGGTTGGATAGCGGCGTTGAGTCGTTTGTTGAGCTCACTTAGTTGGTCCGGGTCCCGCGGAGTTGGGTTTGGGTGTCGCGGTGCGGGCCAGCTAGTCCGTTCTCACTGCCTCGCCTTACACGGTTCCGAAGCCGTGTCGGGAGACAGGCGTGGGACCGTAGTCCGGCCAGACTACGGCTTGTGGTTGTGTTTGTCCACGCGTCTCACTCCGACGGGAGGGGAGACCTGGACTCGTGGTCGAGTGGTAAGACGCCGGTGGGCGCAGCTGACCACTGACTAGTAGAGGCTGGTTGTGGCTAGTGTGTTTTGTTCAGACGAGGGTTTTACCGTCTGCTTGTGCTGGGTTGTGGCTTTGTCCAGATGAGGGTGCGTATCGTCTGTTTGTGCAGCTGTGTGGTGTGCCCGGGGCACGTTTACCGAGGTTGAGACGGTGTGCTGTTGTGCCGTGTGGCGATACTTGTGGACCTATGTACTTTCTGTTTATTTATTTCAGTACTTGCTCAGTTGTATTATTATTTTATTATATCTCCTGCTTAGTTAGTAATATTGTTGCTTGAGTTATCGCCGTCCTTCCGCTTGGTGTAGTTAGCTTGTTTACTTTAGTAGCACTGTTCTTCCTGCCTAGTTTAGTTGTGTTGTTCTTGTTCCCGTATCGAATCGGTGAGGGGTTGGGTTCCCTACTGGGCTTCGTTCGCGAAGCTCATTCCCCCCTTACTTCCTTCCAGGTTTGAGCTCGAGGGAGCCGGTGCTCGTGTTCGGACGGTCTGCGTCGCGTCGCTTGTGGTCTGCAGCGTTAGTTGTGGTTAGTACTTTCTTTATTTGCACTTGAATTATTATCTGGGACTTTGTGTGTATTTTATTCCGCTGTTGTATTCTTTATATTGTTTAGCTATTGTAACCTGTGTATATCTCACTGGACATATTTCTAACCCTTCCGGGTCTTCGGATCCGTGGGTGGCAGTCCAAGGGTCGGGTACTCGGAGGATTCCGGGTATCGAATTTTGGGTCGTTACAAATCTAGACTACATTTGTTTATAGGGACAAACAGACAAACTGATGATTCAATTGGCTAAGTGCGAGAAGACCCATAAAGTTAATATATACATCCATAATCGCATTTTCCTGTTACACTTGTAAACTAGAAAAGCTTCTTAAAAAAAATCGAACATGATAGGCAATCGGTGAAGTTGAACAGTCGTCTCATTAAACATGTTAGTGTTTCACCTTGGTTTAACATTGCATTTCCACTTAAGATCGATGCATGAAAAACTTTAGTGTACCCCTCTCAAAAAGTATTATCCTTATTTTTAGAAATTTGTCATTTTCTTTGTAAAAGACTCTCTTAGAAATAGGAGATGAGTTTTACTTTATAAATAAATATTTCATCCTCACAGTATGAAGATGCGTGTAAATTTAGTGTCCTTCTCAAAAAATATTATCCTCATTCTTAGAGTTTTGTTCTTTTCCTTATAAATGACCCTCTTTAGAGTAGGAGATGAGTCTTTCTTTATAAGTAAACACTTCATCTTCACAATATTTGATATGAGTCTAAATCTCTCTTTTACACAACCCCCTTTTAATGAAAAAAATGGTGTCCTCTACACAGCTGCCCCTTATATAAAGATGTACGTACAGTAGAGATATACATAGTCTTTCCACAGACAATATCATTAAAGATGCGTGGAATTTTAATGTCTCTCTAAAAAAAATTATCTTCATTATTAGGGTTTTATCTTTTTTTTTTTAAATTCTCTTGAGAGTAAGGTGTGAGTCTTATTTTATAAATACATACTTCATTCTCGTAATCTCCTATGCGGGATTAAATCTTCCCTATGCATCCACCCCGAAAAAATCGTCGATGATCTTAAATGCGTTCATTGTCTTGTTAAAACTGGAGCATGTTCTTGTGATTTTTATCTTTCTACCATCCTCTCAAACCCAAGAAGAGCTGTGTGTGCTCGACGTCACAGCCTGCTTTACCACGCAAGACAACGTGCTTATTCATTGGTATATATGTGTATACATATCCAGGCATGCTTGTGAGAAATTTCATGTGATCACATTATTTTCTTGAGCTTTCAACTTCGTCTACACGGATTCTGGTTATAGACAAATATCACAAGCCCAGAGCTGTAAACAAGTGCATCTTGAAAAAATAAAATAGCAAAACTAATGAAAGATTAGATTAATCCAAAGGGCAGGCGAAGTGCCGTCAAGAAAAATAAAGAAAAAGCATACTTTGGGTAAGTACCATGCATAAGCTGCTTATTGCGTTCTTACCCGACATGTATAAGAACTTATGACCAAACACGGACTAATCTAGCAGTACTTGAGCTTCCTATAAAAGGTGCTTATATATGGTGTATGTGTGTGTCTTCCCCTCCTATATGACCCTTCTTAATCTAAGCCCCCGGTTCAAATGCGGACGCAGGGAAGCTGTCGGAGAGGCCAGTGCCGGTCTTGAAGGTGACCTTGCCGGAGGCGGGATCGTCGATGTACACCTCCACCACCGACAGCCACAGCAGCAGCTCCTTGGTCTTCACCCCCGTCACCTTCTTTATCTTCCGGGGCTCCACCAGGGCCGTCACCTCCGCGCCAAACGACACAGTCTGCTTGATGGGCTTGAAGGTGTGCTCCCGTTTCTTCTTCTGCACAATCCACAGGAACCCAGAGGCGCGGTTGTACCCGAGCTCCTCCACGTCCTCCAGGGAGAACAAGCCCTGGGGGAGGCCGATCTCCTTCAGTAGCTCAGCCAGCTTCTCCTTGCACAGGACATCTCCGTGGTAGATCTCGGCATTTTGGCGGTTGTCCTTGATGGCCTGGGACGCCATTGGGTCTGTTTCGCAAGGACAAGGAATGCTAGACAGATGGGGGTGTGTCAAAGGAAGAAGGGCTAGAGCAGCAGAAATGGAAAGCTAGACTGCTGTGGGGAAACTACACAGAGCTGGAGTACGTATATATAGGCAAAGGTGACGACGAGTTCTTCGCCGAAAACTCTTACCAGAGAGAGAGAGAGAGAGAGAGAGAGAGAGAGGAGTTACTTCGGTGACATGCAAAGCAGAGGTCAAAAGAAGCAGCGGTCAGCAAAGGAGGGAGTTCCATACCTTCGTGTATGATGGCGGAAGAGGTGCAACATGGAAAGAACGTGCCACTAGAGACTTGTTCCAGGTGCATACTCTCTTTGGCGACTAGTTAAAGACAGAAACAGTTTATATATGCTAATTTTTCGTAGAGTTTGATAGACCGTTTAAATTAACATCCATCTCCAGATAACATAATTAGTGCCAAAGAGGGATTAGCGTTCTTCCTCGGAATCTACTAGCTGATATCTTGGTAACTGTAGAGGTTGGCGTACGAGATGACGTCATGCTTGGACTGCATAAGCCATTGCCAATTCTTGCTGCTGAACGCTGAATAAATATCTGACAGGGCAATAATATCGTTGAGTAGTACATGCCTCGTTAGTGAACCACCCGGAGTCGGCTCTCACTCTAGATTTTCTAGACAAACAAGCTCCCCTGTGTTGTTCTCCCCATCTCCCTCTCGTTTCTTTTTCTGGCTGCCTCTTACTCTCACGCGACGGCATAAGGCAGAGAAACCCTCTTTAAACGGCGACGGCTGGGAGGGGCAGAAAAATTTTCAGTGGGACCACTCTTTAAAAAAAATATTTAATCAAATTAATTTAATGAAAAATTTTAAACTCATTAATAAATCAGTTTTAAAAATTCAGTGATTCCACTGGTTCTTCTCTAAATCCGCCCCTGCGGCCACTACCCTTCTCCCTCTTGCTCATACCTTGTTTCAGGTTCATTTCCCCTAAAGTGCCGTTGATTTTGTAATGGGAACTTGTTTCCCACAGTCGTCTCCCTTCTTTGGGGAGGACTTTGCTCTCCATGTAATGTAGAGGATCATCTCCGGTTAGTTCAAATCTCTCATTCCCAACCTCTTGGAGCTCGGTATGCGGTGTACAAAGTGCCATAATGTCAAGTATGTCTTGTCTATTTGCCCTTGGGTAGTTTAATTTGCTATTGATGGCGTATCAATTGTAGGAGATGGAGGCGGTGTTTGCCGACTCCATCGACTTCCCCATTTTCGTGTTAGAGTTATTCTGACCATCTCGGGCTCCCTTGGATTCCCGACCGTAATTTGTGCACTCTGCTCTCAAGTGTCCTCACATCTTGTAGTCTATAACCAACAACTCATATTTTAACAATGGCTGAGGTTCTATGACGCCTTTGGATGCGTCTATTGGTGGGTTCAAATCCAATCGGTCCTGTCAAACGCCCCCTGCGACGTACATGGTGTCCATGACCATGCTACACCCGTTAACCTTTCACCGGCAATGTCTGGCGACCCTCTCCAACATTTTAGAGCGACATTCGATGTGCTTAGTTGTTTGATTTTCTTCGGGTTATCTGGTGCCTTCTTCTATGTAAAGACATTTGGGTCATTGGGAGCTTTCAATCTGCGTAATCGTAGTGTGGTTGGTGCTACTAGGGTATGGGTGGTCTCTACTCTTACTTCGTGCCTTATCATGTACGGTTTTATGTGAATGGCTAGTATCTCATTAGTAAAAAAGAAAAAAACATGCTACACAATGCATTTAATGCAAAAGCTTCTATTACAGGGGAAAAATTGAAAAACAAAGTTGCTTTTGTAAACGTATACTCATTAGTCATAAGTTAGAAATTTAAAAGTGGTTTTTTTCAGCTGTGTTCATCCTTAATTTGATTCACTTTGTTATATATATATATATAGGTGAGTAAGCACGCATTATATGAACTGTACATTAGTACATGATTAGACAATACTTGAGACTTGTCTATGAGAAGTGTAGAGATAGGGTGGCATGATCATACAAGCCATGGTCAAACTAGAAGTAGATATTAAAGAATTATATTAAAATTGAAGATTGTTGCATCATAGCCGTATCTATGTAAAAAAACATCTATAAAGGATTCAATAGACTTGGTCAATTGTTTACAGAAGGCATTCTCGAATTAGACCGTGGTTGTGTATCCTTTACCCAACCAGAAAATGTCCCAAGAATTGAGCACACATCAATGATGCAATTGTTGCATTTATCCTGCCAAAGATTCATAAAATTCTAACATGATAGGTAAGGTGACAATATATTCTATAATAGTGAAGGAAAAAAAATAAGATCAATATGACATCAATATCAGAGTGGTAAGAGTAAAAATAAGACTAACATGCATTCCAAATATATGAAAAGCATCGATGTAGCTTTGGGTTGACTTTGTGAGCAATGGGATTCACTTTCTATATAGATTATAAATCTGGATATATAAGATTGCAGCCTCCCTTCTAGAAAGAGACATAGTCAGGGATTTAGCTTCCCTGCATAATAGAGAGCCATTCAGGATTTGGAGAAGAAGTTACATGACACTGGTATGTTTCCCCTCAAAGACCCTAGCACATCTTTCCTTCCAAATTTTCCATATGGAGACTCTAAGTTGCAACCTAGCAAGAGTGAGATTAAGACCCCATTATGAGGAATAACTTGTTGCGTGGCATCAAATTCTTGTCAGCGTGAGTCTTTAGGTTTTTTGTTAAGATCAAATCTTAAGAAGATTTGTTTCCAAATCTAACTTGAGTAGTTGCAAGAAAAGAATGGATGATTAGCATCTTCCCCATGAAATTTGCAGAGAACACGTCCATTGGCAAGTGAAAAATTATTCTTCTACAGATTGTCAAAAGTGATGAGTTTTCCAAGATAAACTTGTTAAGTGCAAAGATAATACTTTTTTGACATAGTTTTGTCCCAAATCCTGTCCAGACGTTGTCTGGCACGGAGGATTTCCAAGTACTATAAAGACTTTAAATCGTTTAGCATTATCTTTGGTTATTGAGACGGGTCTAACCATGGGCCGCTGGGAAGCCGGTTTTGGTTAAGTATATATATATATATAGACCGAGTTAGATGGCCAGCCCCAAGGAGTTCTTCAACAGATCTAACGTTGTAAGAAGAAATAGGATGACTAGCTTAATTAATTTATCACATATATATGTTGATGATATATCATGTGAAGATATTATAACAAGTACGACTCGGTTTCCTATTTGGTACTGTTACACTTCTAGCCAATCGTCAAGCTTGTTTTGCCATTTAATTTTAAATCTCTGTCACTTAAGATGGATTATTAAAAGTCGGAATAATCTAACTTAAATCAAACGGTAAAAAAAAAAGTATCACGAAAATATATCAGTAAAATGTAGTACGATGATATTCTTCATTAATTCACTATATATATCATTATAATTTGGAACGATATTGTTATTTGTAAAATTAAGGTGATTTTTTCAGGAAAACCACAAAAGATTTCAGCCCACGTACGTACGTACGTCCGGGGACTTTTTTAAGGGAGATGACGAGAGTGAAGCCTCTGAATCGTTTACGATCTTCAACAATACTGACCATACTTGCAAAATGGAAAATTGAAAAGTCCTTAATTTTAATACTTAACTCTCTATTTTGTCTGTTAAGAAGAAAAAGGACAGATGAAAAATTTAAGAATTCTATTTTTTTATTATTTTGATCGTTGAGATTTTATCCTTGGCAAATTAAACAAGATTTGTCAAAAAATTTATATCCGACATTCAGAATCAGACTTCCTTCGTCATATATATATATGCGCCCCTCGATATATATATAGTCACCCATATATATGAAAGTCTGGCTTTTGTTGGATCTTAATTGTTTGGTTACGGTACTCGATCGTATGAAAATCTTCCTAATTAACCTACAAAATTCATTGTGGTATACGCTGATTCATGCTAATTAGGTAGGAATATATCTTGAACAATGGAAATCTCGGTATTAATTTCCACTTCCATGACCTTATGCATTATATAAGTTTGGGAAACGGAAACTGTTTGTTCGAATTGTTTTGATATTTATAGATAGTTGGCCCATGTCATCTTGATGCATCTATAATCACAATCGACTTGCGGATAAGAAAAAATTATTGGCGAAAGAAAATGTGTGGGGCGTCTCATTTAGAAAAATACATTTTATTTTTGATTTTGAAAAAGTTAAGTGCACACGTAATGGATCTAAAAGAAGGAGGAAATTGAGACCTGATGGACCCTAGCCTGTTGATAAGTTTGGTACAGCTTCCACTGTTCCGGAAGATACCCAGAAGACTGGTCTGTTTGTTTGCAAATAAAACCCCATTAGGAAATGATTTTTGAGGGAAAACTTTTTTTTAGACCATTTGGTACCATGAAAAAACAAAATCTAAAAAATTATATCACATAAATCTCGGATTTTGGCATCCGCGATAAAATCGCAGACGCAATTTTCCAACCCAGCACTACAGTGACATGTTTTAGGCACCATTCATGTAAGTTATATTTTTATTTTTTTCCATTCAATTAAATAGTCTTTGTCAAATTTAATTATTTTTTATTAGTTAATTTAATTATTATTTTTAATTAAAATATCTGTAGAATATTATTCATTCAAATTGTGTTTTTATTTTATTTCTCCTACTTTAAATTATCTTTGTCAAAGTTACTTATTTTTCATTAGTTATCTATTTAAAAAAAATATTAAAATAAAAAATAAAATAAAATAAAAAATTTGATGAATAGTGTTAGTACACAAAGAGTATATGAATCTCTCTCATTTGAGTAGATCATAAGATCTTATATCCCTCCATACAACTTTATATTTACCTGACAACTAAATAGATAATTACATTTTCATTTTCACGTAAAAGTTATTTCGTGTAAAATTATTTTTCTATTAAACTGTTTTACATACAACCAAATAGACCCTTAGTCAAAGCTTATCTACCCGTCCTTTTACCTGTCAGGCTATCAATTAAGAAATGAAAAAGATTTAGTGTACTTTCATATTACATTTAAGTATAATATGACTAGATAATAAATTCATGTGATATATAATAATTGAGTTACCATTTTATCATTCCTTATGTGAGGGGTGTCATATGAATTATTACCTAGTTATAAAGAAATAGTATTAACTACATCTCACATATGAGGTGTGAGAAAATCCTTGATTAGTTAATTGAAAAACATTTACCCTAATATTCTCATTCGGAGATGGATTTATTTAAAATGAATAAACTTGACAGTTAGTAATAAGATATTGCACTTTATGATTTCAGCTGTGGATGGCATCACGCATAAACAAAATTTGAAAGTTGCAAATTTAACAAAGACAACCAGAAATTGAATTCATTCAATTCCTCCAAAATTTATATGCAACATTTATGTAATTGAAGTACATGTGAAAGTAGATTCTTGTGCTCACATGGAGAAAGCATGAAAAATACATTTATAAAAAATGGGCCAAATTTGGAAAGGGCATGCATCATTTCAGATTGGCTTTTGTATCAAACTTTCGAGTTTTTTATTTGATTTGGATTTTAGGTCCTTGATTTCAATTTGATTTTTTAGATTTCATGATTTAGATTGAATTTGGGATCTGATTTTTTTATTTCAGTTTGAGAAATTTGGGGGGCATCATGAAAGGTTTATGGTTGATTTTGGTGGTCCATTTTTACATTTTTGCATATTAAAAGAACTTGAAATTTAGAGTTGATTTTGAGATTTTCGGAGTTTTGTTTTATTCTTGTTTGCACTTGCATTTGAAAGGTTTATCTTTTGACACTAAATTTTCAGATTTAAAGAATTTGACAAAGAAATGACTTCATTGCTCCAAGCATGGTTGGCAAAATCGCACTATATCGATGCAGAATTCGACCATGTCGCATTGTGTCTGTCAAAAGACAGTACCAAATACGGTCGACACATATGAACTTTTTCTCCCTGCCTCACGCACCACCTCTTCTTTCCCACCTTCTTCTTCCTTCCGGCCGTAGGAGCCCTTCTCTCTCTCTCTCTCTCTCTCTCGCTGTTGCGCCATGGGGAGGAGCCCCGCCATGCCACCACTGTGCTTCCCCTTAGAAGACGACGCCCTCGCCACCGCCACCGCGCTGCACCACCCTTGCTGCTCGCTGCCGCACAATCTGCCCTCGTCCTCGTCGTCACGATGCAATGCCCACGCCATCGTCGCCACGTTGCACCGCCTTCGCTCTCTCCATCTCGAGAGAAGGGAGGGTAGGGGGCGAGACAAGGGGAGGAGGGGGCCATTGGGCGAGACAGAGGGGGAGGGGGGGAGACAGAGGGGAGAGAGGGGACCAGAGGGGGAGAGGGAGGGGTGACCAAAGGGGAGGGATGCACGAGACAGAGGGGGGGGGGGTGAGACAGACGGGAGGAGAAGATCGGGGGGGGGGGGGGGGGGACCGGAGGGGGAGGCTGGGGGCGAGATGGAGATGGGCCTTGCGATAGTACGTGGTGTACCGTACTATCTTAAGAGAAATTAGGGTCAGTGCGGTACATCAGCACGGTGAACCATGGTTATTATTAATCAATCTTCTGTTTGAAAATTCAGATTTTATAGTTTTTTTGTGTTTTTTATGATTTTCCATTTTTCTATTGTTTATAGATTTTGTTATGATATTTTTTGTGACTTGTTAATTAATGAACATGAAAACAAGATTTAGAGTTTTTTTTGTGAATTTTGTTACTTTTCCATTTTCGTCAGTTGTGTTTATTTGAAAGATTTGAAATTCAAACTTATTTGAAAGATTTGGAATTCAAACTTAGGATTGTCTATTGTGTTTTTTTTTTTAATTTTTCTGTGTTTTTTGTTGTTTTTCGTTTCATTCTTGGTGAATTTTGTTGTTTTTCCATTTCTGTAACTTTCTACCTGAAAAATCTGAAATCTTAGAATTCTTGTTTGCTTCTGTTTCTATCACTTGTTTCTCTCGTGATTTTATCTTATTTTGTGATTTTTCATTATTTTTCTTTTTTTTTTACCCTTTTGATTGAAAGATATGTAAGTTCAGATTTTTTTTATTTATATATCATTTTTTGTCTTTTCCTATGATTTTATTTTTTTTCTACATTCTATGTGATTTTTTAATCGGCAGATCAAAAATTTGAAAACTTGGAGTTTTGTTTTGTGTTTTATTATTGACAATTGAGGATTCATTGTGTTGCAAATTATTTATATTTTTGTTAGATGAGTCAAAATTTCGACATCTCTTCTTTCTTTTTCCCAAATCCGGAAGCCTCTTCACCTTCTTAAGCTTTTATCCTTTAGAGAAACAATAGTTGCAATCTTACCAAAATGGGCCACGATAAGAGAGGTGTGTGTACACGTCAAAAGAGAGGTGTGAGTGAGTGAGGACGAGTAGGGGTGTTCACTATTCAGTTCAAATAAAAAAATCAAATCGATCTTAGCGATTCGCTTTGGTTTGGTTCGGTTTGAACGTGCCAAAAAAGTTGATTTAATTCCAAATCAAACCGAAAAAGAAAATTCGGTTTGATTCGGTTTCTAAGCTCTAGAAATCAAATCAAATCGATTAAACCAAATTACAATATAATAGATTTTAATTTGTATATATCTATTGATAGTGATTTATTAGAGAAATAAGTGATTAAATTTTATTTAAGACTAAGAGAATTTAAAGACCTATTTATTTTCAAGTTAAACCGAACAAAACTGAATCAAACCGAATTTAATTTGATTTGATTTTAAGAGACTTCAGTTTGATTTGATTTGTGATAGATCCGAATTTAATTTTATTTGATTTCTTAAAAATCTCATATAAATCAAACTAAATCATGAACACCTTAATGACGAGTGATGGAAGGCTAGAAGGTTTCAAACGGCCTCTTCTGCAACAACCTTGTCGGAGTTTAGCGACCATTCTCTTGGCCCTCCTCCCTCCTCAGGTTTCCCTCCTTCTACACCTACTTTTTGGTGTTGCAATCGCCCTTGCTCCTCAACACTCCCTTCCCCGTCTCCCCTCCTTTCTGTCAGTTGTCACCCCCTGTTTCCCTCTCCCTCCATCCATCCACTTTATATTTCGCCCCAAACTACATATACGTTTTGCCTTCAGCCCTTGTATTAACCCATTTCCGACATTCCCACCCATTTCCTCTTATCTGCAGCCGCACCTAGTGCAACCGCCACCTCCTTGTTCCTCTCCCCCTAGTGTTCTTCCCCCTCCATCATCCTTTAACCTTGCTGTGTCACTTCTTCTTTTTCTTGACCCCCATGTGTTCCTTTTTCCTTTCCCGTGCCCCCTCTCTCTCTCTCTCTCCACCTTGTGAAGTTATCATGGGTGTCTATTAAGTTTTTAGTTTCGGCTCGTTTAGTCTCCGAGGTGATACTTCAACATTCAGATTCTTTGTGGATTGAGAGGTTTATGCTTCATCCGGCTTATAAGTCTCTGGTTCTCGTCAAAACGTGGTTTTGAAGTCGTAGGCAAAACTCAAGATCTAAGTTATTTCGCTCGAGAAAGATTTATTGTACTTATATATTGCATTTTAAATTTTTGGCTCTCGCCAAAAATGTGACCTTAAAGTGGCAAAGCTCGAGATCTAAAACTATTCCACTCACCAACTTGGTGTGAGCATCAGTTTGTGTTTCTGCAGCAATGTCCTTCATCTTTGGTGCTTTCTCATCTTGTGAATTTTGATTGTTTGAATGTGAATATTTTGTGGTCCTCGGTGGCTCCTCCTTTGATTGTGATCCTATCTATTGCGGTTTGTTTTAACCGTGTGCATTGCCTTATATTGTATCTATTCATCTTGCATTTCTATGTTCGCTTATTTTTGGAGTTTCTGTTTGAAGGCATTGCCACCCTACACTATATATATATTTGGAGTTTCTGTTTGAAGGCATTGCCACCCTACACTATATATATATATATATATATATATACTCTGTAATATTTGATCTTAATTCAGCACCATCTTCATTGTAAAAAAAATAATAATAAAAAGAGTGAGGACGGGGTTGTGGACACGTGTATTATTAGATAGAAGCTTGGAGGTGTTTCTAGAATAGGTGACAGGTAGATTTGAGTGACCTCCTAGGTTGCCGTGTGTGGGCCATTTAGATGGACTTTGGTTGATTGTGGGCTTTTGGTTTCGTTTTGACTAATCTTCGGCCCATGTTTAAGGAGTGAGAAATTATTTTCTTTTTATTTATTTGGTTTGGATTTCGACTTAGACAAGGGAATTCACAGAATGCATTTCCTTTTGGTTTGGCCCGTGAACATTATCTGGCTTGGGTTTCGGATACCAAATGTGGTGATTTTATTGTTATTTTAATAATGCAAACCCTTTCATACTTGGTCCATTAACACAAATATTTTGAAGAAATTTAAAATCTGCCGCACCTATCTTGATCTTTTGGTACCGACGTTTCGTCACAGCGCGTACATTTTATTTGGTATCAACACGTCGTCATTTCTATTCCTTCTTTTTTTTTTTTTTGACGATACTCATAAAGAGGATTTTATAACATGTCAATTTACTATGAAAATTAATGCTTAATGATCGGACGTTTGGACAAATAATTTGCTCGAGCGCACGAGCTGCAGCTCGTGCGTCCGGACATGTAGCATTGCCTATTTACTATATATGTAACTAGCTACTCTCTCGATCATTCAGTTAAAAATGCTACGGATTCTTGTTGTCTTAATTTCCCAACAAATCATGTGGATTTTTATTAATCTGTCAGCCATGGATCCTTCCTTCCTTACTCTGATCCGCCTGGAATTGAGATAAAGAAAATAATTTTTTGATTATTTTACAGATCAATAAATTAACATTAAGATCAAGCCTCTGACCAATAGACTAGAGATTCAAACTTCAAACATCGTTATTTTTCTATTAAACTAATACAAACTGGAGGACCATGGCAAAGGCCTACCGTCCTTGTCAAAAAAACAAAAAGACAAAAAAAACAAAGGCCTGCCGCATCCCATCTCAGAAGCCCAATAACAGAAACTAAATTCGTGCGGTTTCCCGTATGCACTGTTTCCCCTGATTCTGGATACAAATAGTAACGACCTCATATCCTAACTCAAAGATGTGAATAATAAAAAAGTTTATTGAAATTGGTACAAGTACAATATTGAAGGAGTAATTTAGGAACCCCAAAAGTAACGAAAAGAAGGTAGTACTACCGCCACACATAAGTAGCATAATTAGCTACACAATGTCATCTAGCTAGAGTAGGAACTGAATTAATTAGCTAGACTAGTGTAAGTACTATGAGGACGACACAGCAAGTAAATTGAGCTTCCCATGATAACATGAATATTGGCATCTTCTATGCCTGCGGCTCAAAGGCGGAGACGGGGAAGGTGTCGGAGAGGCCGGTCCCAGTCTTGAAGGTGATCTTAGCAGAGTCGGAGTTGTCGATGTACACCTCCACCACTGACAACCACAGCAGCAGCTCTCTGACCTTCACCCCCGTCACCTTCTTAATCTTGCGGGGCTCCACCAAGGCCGTCACCTCCGTGGCGTAGGACACCGTCTCCTTGATGGCTTTGAAGGTGTGCTCCCGCTTCTTCTTCTGCACCATCCACAGGAACCCGGCGGCGCGGTTGTACCCGAACTCCTCGACGTCCTCCAGAGGCAGAAGCCCCACCGGCAGGCCCACCTCCTTCAACATCTCCGCGATCTTCTTCTTGCACAGGACGTCCCCATGGTAGATCTCCGCGTTCTCACGGTAGTTGCTGATCGCCTGAGACGCCATCCTTTCGATCACCCTCTCGGTAACTAATTTTTAGATGGATCAAGGCTAGATATATAGACTGGTGGCGGGTATTGGTGTATAGTGGGAGAAGGCTACCAGCTTGGAGAGCTAGCTAGCTAGCTGAAGAATGAGGCTAGACAAGTTGGAATGTGATTGCTGACTGAGGAGAAGGGAAGCACGTATTTATAGGCACAAGGAATCGAAGAGTTCTACTTGGAAATCCCCTATACCGGCTACTACCCATTCAACGATTGTGTGAAGAGAGTGGGGAAGAGATGGAGGGGACAAGTAATTGGCCGGCCAGTGAAGAGCCGATAGGAAGTCGTTAGGAATTAATGGCAGTCAACAAAGGACCGAAGTTTAGCTGTTGGCGGAGCCGACGACTTGACGCTAGCTATTAATTAAAGGTGCCACTTTATTCAGACCATTTCAACATCTCCAAGAAAGAGGTAGCTGGTGACTTGTTCCGGAAGACTCGTACACCGTGGAGAAGGGGCAGCAGAACCGGTAGGCATTGGGAACTCAGTAGTGATGGATTTATTGATGTTTTATTGGAAGTTACTGTGGAAGTATTCAAGGCCAAAGGCTACTCTTTTGAGGGTTATTTGTTTAAGGGTGTTTATAGTTCGGTTTAAATAAGAAAATTGAAACGAACTAAATTAAATTGGCCGAATTTTACTTCAATTCAGTTCAATTTCATATATTGTGAAACCGAATTGTATAAATTATTTTTAAATTAATTATAGTGATATTTTTATAATTAATATATAGATCTTCCGCCCGATCTAGCGCACGCCAGATGAGCTACAATATGAGCTGCAATATGCGCGGAGAATGGTACTTTTTTTTGGGTTCGGGTGCTTGGTTGGTGTAATAAGAAAGAACCGACGTGGCATTATCGTCAACAGAGGCGGAGTCTCGAGCAGCAACGATGGCAACACAGGAGTGTTTCATATTTTTATAATTAATATATTATAAGTATTAAAAAGTATTATATGACTTAATTTACATATAAATATACATATTTTTTAATTTTAATCTCACTTTTATTATATAAATATTAATATATTAAATTATATTTAAAAATTCGATTTGAACTGAACCGAATCAAAATATTTTGGCTCGATTTGATTCGAATTGACATCTAATTCGGTTCAATGGAGTTGGCTAAAAATGTGCCAACCCGAATTGAATCGGACGGATGAACATCTCTAGACTCAAGTGTTGCCCAAATCTAGCTTTCTCGAAGACACCAGAATTGGATAGCTGATGTTTCATCAACAGAAACTAAGGGATATATATGACTGAGGATTATTGCCTATACCCCTTAAAATTTAAGGCCTTAATATTTGATATGATGCATGCAAACCCACATATATAATCAATCTTTCTAGTTTGTACAACATACATCTACATTTTTTTCTTTGTTATCTACACCCTAAGAATAAGGTACATTATACTTTGCGCAGTCTTGCTATTATCTATTGTGTCTTAATTACCATTGCTGTAAGTATGTTAAGGGATAGAGGAAAGACTAATATGTCACCATTCAACATCTTCACATACGCAAAATCATGACATGTGATGCCTCAAATCTTTATGATTCCCCTATATACACTTCACACTTCAAGCCATATAACAGGGATGGAGTAATGCTAGCTGCACGTATATCCATATATAAATTTCATGCTAGAATCGTTGCAGGGCGCTCTATTCAGTAGAGTGGAAAGCGCTCACGTCAGCAGCCCAGCATACGTCACCACCTGCACGCGCGTCTTCCCGAGGCCGGCCATCATGAAACCGTCTGCCATCATTAAATTCACTGCAGGGCAAATATGATGATCGATTGGACTTATTTGTTACCGAAATCAACTTATTTGTCACCAGGAGTGACCTATTTGTCACCAGAATCAACTTATTTGTCATCACTAGTCACCTATTTCTCACTGGAATCAACTTATTTATCACTCCAATTTGTGACTCCATGTGAATTACTTAATATATTTGTCACCGGAATCAACTTATTTGTCACCAGTAGTGACTTATTTGTCACTGAAATCAACTTATTTGTCACTTAAGACACGAAGTCAGCTATTTGTCACCAGAGAGTGACCTATTTGTCACTAGAATCAACATATTTGTCACCGAATCACTTAAGACACGAAGTCAGCTATTTGTCACCGGAATCAACCTATTTGCCACCAAAAGAAACCTATTTATCACCAGAATTAACTTATTTGTCACTCCAATTCGTGACTCCATGTGAATCACTTAAGGCACCAAATCAGCTACTTATCACTGAAATCTATCTATTTGTCATCAGAAGAAAGCTATTTGTCACCGGAATCAACTTATTTGTCACTTCAATTCGTAACTCCATGTGAATCACTTAAGGCACGAAGTCAGCTATTTGTCACTGGAATCAACCTATTTGTCACCAGAAAAAATCTATTTGTCATCGGAATCAACCTATTTGTTATTAGAAGAAATCTATTTGTACACCGGAAGAAACCTACTTCGTGACTCCATGGAAAATTTTGATTTCCAGTCTAAAAAGTACATTTCGAATTAATTAAAAATCTCTCTGTAATCATTATTTACGATGGAGGTGATTTTCATGGTGGCGGATCTCGGGAAGACGCGCGTATAGGCGGAGACGTGTGTTGGGCTGCTGACGTGAGCGCTTTCCACGCAGCCCAATCGAGAGTGCCCTGGCGATTTTAACGTGAAATTTATACCCGGATGTACATGTAATTAGCATTTTTCAAAGGGGATGTGTTCCTTCCGGTACTTTTGGCATTTTCAATGGGATGAACCTGCTCCCTTCCATTTCAAGTTATGTGCTTCGTCTCCTTGTTATTCCCTCTATTGTTTCAACGCTTGACTCGGCCGGCCCGGATCAATGGGATGTATGGGCCATACTAAAAGTTCTGTTGACCGTATACTTTTGTGGACTTCGCAGTCTCCTGTTCACCTCTCCCTCCATGATACCATCACTTTTGTCTCCTCCGATGCTCTGGAGACCAGGATGCTTTTGTGCTATCACCTTGTCTCCCTCCACGTACGATAGTACCATTGTATCTTAAGTATTTGTGGCAAGGGAATTTTCAAATATATTTTCTGAGCGAATTACCAGAGTTAGCTCCACATAGGGGCGTAAACGGAACCCGATATTCTGATATTTCGATCCGATACCGATAAAAATTATCGATTTCGGAATCGGAAAATGATATCGATAGCTTATCAGAATCGGCATCGGATATTCCGATAAGTTATCGGAATCGGAATCGAAAAAATAATCGGAATCGGTATCGGTATCGGTTATTCCGATAAATTATCATAAACTCAAGGTAAACTTATGGTAAACATCTTACCTTATCGGAATTTCGGTTCCGGTAATGTTATCGGAATCGGAACTGAATCGGAACTAACTATTCTTATCAGAATCGGAATCGGAATCGGAACCATATTTCGGTTATCGAAATCGGTATCGAAATCTGTGTTTCCGATTCCGAATCCGACCCGTTTACAGCCCTAGCTCCACTTGAAGAGGTGAATCATCACCATATGTATACCCTTCTGCTTTATGGCACTTAATTGGGACTTCGATCGTACTACCTTGTTTATGCTGAGCCAGACATTCTTGTTATGGAAATGTCCACGTTCGAGTACTCTTGGAGTTTTCACATATATCGTATTGTATGCTTCCAAGTTAGAAAGGTGAAGCTTAATTAATTTGAATCAAATGAGGTGATAAAATCAGAAATTAATAAACATCAAACAACTACACATATTTATTTCGCGTTGTTTGGGCTGCCATAAAGTTACAAATTTTTTTGAATATTGTATCATGTACATACAAGCCAGCTGCTATAGATAATCACGACATAAATATGAGAATTTCAATAACATAAACTTTGAGCGGTGTACTTGGATCACTACTAGATTACGTGTCGGAAAGGCTGTTGGACGCAAAAAGAGAGACTCAACATTTTACAGTCTTGTTGACTAGTTGACTTTGAATACCACGTCTTGGTCTTACGCCATTGCCGCGTCAAGAGAAAATGGACTCGGGCGACGTCCGTCGCGGGCATAGCATGATACCTCTGAGGTGGCCCAATCCTTAACTTGGAAGCCTGCGGAACTCGGGCTACCATTGCTGGTCTTTAGAGTTGCACATTAAACCGATGGGAACAATTTGATATAAATCCTTAATTTGCAACAAATGTTGTAAATTCAATGAAGATTTGTCATTTCATAACATAGGGTATTATAATAATATCTCATCCCATGATTACCCAATCTTAAGATAATCTCATTCTTTATTTGGTAGAAACAAGTGGTATAGTGTGGACATAAAATTTTTATTTTTACTAATGGTTGTCTCTTGGTCTCATCCAGAGCTGAAAACCAAAGAATTCAATGTCTCGCCGATGATTTTTATCTCGCACGATGGGCGTCCCAAAAAAGTGTAGAAAATGGAGATAAATTATTCCGCCGAAAAAATGAGATAAGTTATCTTTGGATGGGATAAGTTATCTCCAATTACCCCTATTTTTTAAGATATTTTCAAAATACTTAAACTCGGTTTTATCCACACTTTTTTTTAGACAACAAACTTGAGATGTGATTAACTTAACTCTTATCTTCTATTTAATCTCGTACCAAACAAACACACACTAAGGGGTTGGGTGACAAACCCCCCATTAAATTTGCAACAAGTATAATTTCCTAAAGTGATTGTTGTGCTTTCTTTATTGCTTCTTGACTAGGCAAAATCTTTTCGAAAGCAATCTCTTAGCGAAATATTCAAGTACCCTTGAAATCAATAATATTTCCTCTGATTCTTCATACAAGTAGTAGCGACCTCATCCTAACTCAAAGATGTGAATAATAAAAAGGTTTATTGAAATTGGTACAACAAGTACAATATTGAGGGAGTAATTAGGAACCCCAAAAGTAACGAAAAGAAGGTAGTACTACCGCGCCACACATAAGTAGCATAATTAACTACACAATGTTATCTAGCTACAGTAGGAACTCAGGTAACTAGACGAGTATAAGCACTACAAGGACGACACAGCAAGTATGTATAACAGCAATTGAGCTTCCCATGCTAACATATTCGCGTCTTCTATGCCTGCGGCTCAAAGGCAGAGACGGGGAAGGTGTCGGAGAGGCCGGTGCCAGTCTTGAAGGTGATCTTGGCGGAGTCGGAGTTGTCGATGTACACCTCCACCACCGACAGCCACAGCAGTAGCTCCCTGACCTTCACCCCCGTCACCTTCTTAATCTTACGGGGCTCCACCAAAGCCGTCACCTCCGTGGCGTAGGACACCGTCTCCTTGATGGCCTTGAAGGTGTGCTCCCGCTTCTTCTTCTGCACCATCCACAGGAACCCGGCGGCGCGGTTGTACCCGAATTCCTCGACGTCCTCTAATGGGAGAAGCCCCACCGGCAAGCCCACCTCCTTCAGCATTTCGGCGATCTTCTTCTTGCACAGGGCATCCCCATGGCAGATCTCCGCGTTCTCGCGGTAGTTGCTGATCACCTGCGACGCCATTATAATTGGTTAATTCGATCGGTCACCCTCTTGGTAAGTAACTGTATAGTGGGAGGGAAGGCTATCTATCTGCGGCTGTGGAGGAGCGAGCTAGCTAGCTGGGGAAAGGAGGCTGGTTGAGTTGTGGTGTTGCTGAGGATTTAGCAGAAAGGAAGCACGTATTTATAGGCGCAGGGGAACGAAGAGTTCTTGTTGGAAAATCGCCAACCGGCTACTACGCATTCAAACGATTGTTGTGAAGAGAGTGGGAAGGAGATGGAGGGGATCACAAGGAACTGGTTGGTGACGAGCCGAGAGGACGTAGTCCTTGGGAAACGACAGTCAGCAAAAGACGGAAGTTAATATTTCAACTATTAGTTGATGGCGCCACTTTATTATTGCATGAGACCATTAATTCTACATCCGATCTGGTCTAAAATAATGCTTGTATGGGTATTCAATTGTGACGTTCTTCTTGGAATCAGTTGTGTGGAAGCATTCGGGGGTCAAAATAATGCTTGTTGGCGAAGTCGACGACTTGATGCCTTCAGAACAAGAATAACCACTTATATTTCTACATAAGGTTGCCACCTAGCTGCTTTGAATAGTACCTCTCACATTATTAGATGGTGTGTTGACAGTCAGATCATACATTGCATGGCTTCTAATCGACTTAAATCGCTTAAGTGACTATTTTTAGAAATAGCGTATTCTGGAGGCTTCCTTAATTTTTTTTCTCTTTATATGTTTGGATGCTACTCTTTTATAAATAATGTAGCCTTGAGGGTTTTAGAATCATGCTTCTAGATAGGTAGCTCTAGCAAGTTAAATTATGATATTAGTATACTCTTTTGTCTGAATATGTGTAGTATTCCTTGAAAGACTGTTTTTTCTTGACTTGCATGATTTTTTTCATTCTCTTATTGATATTTTGAATCTAACTCATATTCAAATGTTTTATTAACTATGTTTAGAGATTTCTTTGAACTCCAAATTCAGATCGAAATCTATCTTAAATTTCTAACATCTTATTTATGTTAAAATGTCTTTAAATTCCAATAAGAAATCCCCGTAGTTATTAGAGAAAAGTTAAGGTCTCTCTATATATTCTATGAAAATCCATCTTAACACTTCACTGTCTGAAGCTTTCAAGCCCTAGATATGCCAATAAAATGACCCTGACAATTAAATAGTGATTGTTCCCATAGAATGACCATTATAAAAATTAATTTTCATTGTTGGAGTCTAGAGGAGTCGATCGAGTCTTGTTTAAAATCAACTCTCATGAATAGAGGGTCAAGAATTGAGTCTTAAAATATTTTGAAAATCAAGTCTCATAATTGATTAATAAAATCGAGTCTCAGAGTTAAGAATCATCTTCTTTATAAAAAGAGTCAATTTTTTTATCTTCATATAGACTGATACTCTGGTCTTCTTTAAAGAACTGATACCATGATCTTCATTTATATAGACTCTTTTTTTATGGTATAAAAATTATCGACTTCCTTAACATAAAAATCAACTATTTGACTTTGAATCAAAGAATCAACTCTCTTAACTTAAAATAAGAATTGACTCCAACTTAAAATAATCGACTCTCGATAAAATTAGCTATCAAACCTATAAAAAATTGATTCTCTCACTTAAATTAAAATGAACTCTCTCACCTCTTTTAAAAAGGAACCAATTTTCAAAACCAATATTCTTAAGCTATTAAACTCTTAATTTTTATCTTTTTTCTTACTCATTATCCTTGAATAATTCCTTTCTTTTCTATATACAGTTGAGTTATTCTTGCACTCCTTGGACTATATTTTTCCTTAAAATTCTTTCTACTATAAATCTCTAAAATATTTCTTAGAATTATCGACCATTTATATGTATAAATTGCCATAAGAATATGTTAAGGCTGGGATCTCTTTTGGAGTTATGTCTTCGAGTTTAGAGGTTTAGATCCAGTCTTGGGAGGCGCACCCAAAAACCTTAAATGACTAATTGTAAAGTTCTAAAAGATCTGGTGTTTAGGCATGAAACCACTATAAGTTAGATTATTTTTTGTTCATTTGGCAGTTTTGATTATCTTATAGTTGACTATTTGACTTGAAGATTTTTAAAATAAGTATCTTTTAGCCAATTTATTGAATCATTCATGTTTGTATAAGATTACGTACCTACAACTTCTGTACTTATTCAGTTGAATTTCATATCTAGATTATTCATTCTTTTTGACATGACTATTTCTTATTTTAGCCATCTAGTTTGACTTTGTTTTAGAAAGATAAATCTTATTAGATATGTTATGTTCATTCTCATTTTCACATTATTTTCAAGTAATTTTTAAGATTAGAAGCAAGAATGAGATGAGTGATGAGGAACTTACCCGTCTTTGGACACAGACCTTTGCTTACTTTGTTTTTAATGTGGCTAGTATTCTTCCCACTTGGTAGTTACGTATATAAACTTTTGTAATTAACCTGCACAAATGTAAATATCTTTATTTTAAGCGTTAATTTCGGTTATATTCCTTAGTTTGTGGATGCCAAAAATAGAAAGTACACAGTTCTCCATTAAAAAAGTAGTAGGAGTGCGAAATATATATATGGTTTGGAAATATGTAAATATATATGACATGAAATGGAGTTTAGAAATGTGTAGTGGAATACAGGAGATTCTGTGGGAAGGTGTAGTATGCATCATCTTATATGTAAAGGCGATAATTGGGTGTAGGTGATAATCTTTAGTCCAATTCTCTGATTTGCTGGTCACATGAAAGAAAGACCCTCTCTCGAACTTAGATGTCTCGGACTAAATTAACTCGGGGCAGTCATCCTCATCCAGATGCAGCTAGAGCAAATGGGGCTGTCCGGAGCATAATTTGGGCCGCACCCAAAACTGTAATCTTAATTTGACCCCCCCGAGTGCTTCCACACTACTAATCTCAAGGAGGACATCGATAAAAATCCGTCACAATTGACTACCCAACACCTAGCTGTTCCGGTGCCTCTTCTCCAGGGTGTACAGGCATTACTTTAGACCAAATTGGATGCAGAAATGGTCTCATTAAAGTGGCGCCAATAATTAATAGCGGAAAGTATTAAACTTCCGTCGTTTGCTGACTGTCGTTTCCCAAGGACTTCGTCCTCTCGGCTCGTCACCGGCCA